>ML311481.1:0-36928 GCA_005239505.1 Nicotiana paniculata | reverse complement strand
TTTCCTCCTTTGAGGTTTTCAAGTGAAAGGAATTGTTCCTTGTTCCCTGTCATATGTTTTGAGTAGCCACTATCCAAGTACCAATTTTGGTTGCTTCCTCTCACTTGAACCTACAAAAAGAAATCAGGGGTTAGTGTTAAGAACCCAAACTAGTTTGGGTCCTTTTCTATGAGAGAAAGGATTAATTAAGCTTTTTCTGGCCCAATTTGGTAACCAATTTTTTCTTTTAACAAAGCTCTCATGTCTTCGACTGGCCTGCTCTTTTGCAGTACACTCAATTTTGTAATGACCAGTCTTACCACAGTGGGTGCAAATTTTATTCTTAGGGAGAGTGAGATACTTGCTTTTGGGATCCCACTTAGGCAATTGACTCCCAAAGCCAATTCCTCTTCGGTTGCTACAATAATTTTCTTGAAGCCATGTCAAGGCATCAGAGCATTTATTCCATTTACAAGTTCGATCTAATTCATGTTTGACTTTACCAAGTTCTTCTTTAGGTGTCCTTATCTGTTCATCCTTAGTATACATCTTATTTTTTAGTTTTTCCACATTTTCTTCTAACATGATATAAGAATGATCAACAATCTTTTTACTAGTTCCTAGCTTTAATTTTAAATTTTCAGATTTTAGCTCTAGGATCTTAGTTTCGAGTGGATGAACCTGGTTCATCAAGACATGTTTTTCTTTTTAGATTCACTTACTCTGATTTCCAGGTTCATGCATTTTTCTTTTAGCATTGCACACTCTTTAGAGATTTGTTCTTTCTCTTTGGTTGTTTCTTCGGAATCATCCATGAAATCAAGTAGCAACTCAGAAAGTTTTTCTTTAGATAGGAACTTTATTTTGTTTTTGAGATGGGATATACTTACCTCTGGTTCTTCATATGATTCCTCATCAGATTCGCCAATTGCCATGAGCGCCTATTCTTCATTCTCACCATCTTCTGATTTTTTATCTGAGCTTTTCCCCCAAGTAGCAACCATAACTTTTGTTGTGGTTTTCTTGTGTTGGACTATTTCCTTCTTTCAAACTTCTCCTTTTTCCATTCCACTTCCCACTGAGGACAGTTCTTGATATGGTGATCAATCTTTCCACACTTGTAGCATGCCTCGTTGGTTGGCCTTTCTGGAGCTTTTTCTTTGTTGAAGTTTCCACCTCTAGAGATGCCCTTCTTCCTTAAGAGAAAGTTTCTGAATTCTTTGGTAATCATGGCCATCTCATCTTCCTCCAGATCTGCTCCCTCATTAATTCTCAGTAATAGACTGTTTTCCTTCTTTGGAGCATCCATTTTCATTGTCTGTCTTCTAAGTTCATAGGCAGTAAGGTTTCCAATTAGCTCGTCCAATCTGAGGGTTGCCATATTTTTGGATTCCTGGATAGCAGTGATTTTACTTTCCCAGGAAATTGGTAATAACCTTGTCAGGATCTTCTCTACCCTGTCCTTTTCAAGAATGACTCTATCAACAGACTTAAGTTCATTAGTCAGAGTTGTGAACCTTGTATACATTTCTTGAATTGTCTCTCCCTCTTTCATAGTAAAGTTTTCATACTGAGAGTATAGTAGAGTACCTCTTGATCTTTTCACTTGAGGTGTTCCTTTGTGAGCTACTTGCAAGGTATCCCAGATTTTTTTGGCAGTGGTGCAGCTTTGAATCCTACAATACTCGTCTGGACCTAGTCCACAAACTAGCCACATTTTGGCCTTAGCATTTTTCTCCCATTTCTTCATATCCTCAGCAGTGCAGTCAGCTCTAGTTTTTGGTACATCTTCTCCTTCAGCAGTCTTCTTCATGGTGGCTAGAGGACCATCAGTGACTATGCCCCAAAGTTCATAGACTTCTCCAATCAAGTGATCCTTCATCCTGTTCTTCCACCAAGAGTAATACTGGCCATTAAAGAATGGTGGCCTTGCAGTTGATTGACCCTCCCAGTTTCCAGGTGGTGCACTCATTTTGATCTTTTCCAAGGTGTTAGCCTTTTCAAGGATAACCCGCTCTGATACCAACTGATGTTCTATGCGTCAATACCACACAAGAGGGGGGGTGATTTGTGCGGTGTCCAATTTTTGAGTGCAGTCTCTATAGAAGAACCTGGTTTTTCTTGGTGTTCCAACTTCTACAATTTGCAGAAAAGTAATTAAAGAATCTAAAGAACACAACAATTTTTACGTGGAAAACACTTGGCTCAAAGGTGAAAAAACCACGACCTACTTCCCAGTAGGATTTTCCCAAACTCTTCACTATATCAACGAGCCAAACAACATTTACAAAATAAACTCTTTTGTAAACCTAAGGACTAACTCTAATCCCTTTGTGACAAACTAGCCTCTAGCTATTTGCGACAAACTTCAAGTTAACTCTAACTTGAACAGTGTGTACCTATTTCAAATGCTTCTAGATAAATATGAAAGATACAATATGTAATCACCTACTACAAATAACTAGACTAAAAGACAACAGATGGAACTGGTTCTTCTAGCTGGTTCAAGTAGCTTTTGTGCCGCACAAGGATTCTGCTTGCCAAATTGCTTTGGTAATTTTGCTTTCAGTTCTTGTTTCACTTATGTGTTTGTGCGTTTTTTCTTCAGCAGGAATGCTTCAACATTTTATAGAGTCAGTAGTTGAGACGTTGTCGTTCAATCCAATACAACTCTTCCTTGGTGGAAGAGTTTGAGTTTATCTCAACTTCCTTGATCTCGATTCTGTCCTACCTGAAATCGAACTCCATCTTCTTATCAATTTGCAACCTTTTTGCTTAGGATATAACCTCTTAGTTCTAGATAACCTCTTACTTCAAAGATAATGTTTATCTCATGTACATGGACCCTTCTCGTGCCAATGGATCTATTTGACTATGTTTGTCCTGATGGACCTGGTTCAAATGGGTTGGCATTTGTCAATCTTCAAAACCATGTAGTGACTTGATTCAACACAAATACTTGACAACGTGTTATTTTCCTTTTGCATAAATACATGCTCAACATCATATTCCACTCGTGCATAATTAATACCATAGCGGCACTTGATGAGTGTCTGTGTTCTTCCTATATTACCCTTTTTGAATTTGGAAAGGCTTTTTTACGATAAAACTAGTCGATCATCAGTGCAATCGACGGTTCCATGTCTTTCCCTCTCAATTTGTCCGCTTGGGGTTACCAGTCTAGACTTCTATAGAAACCTTACTCTGACAATAACTGCACATGCATCATGATCAAACCTAGCATAGGTTAATATGTTGTCCGCATAATAACCTTCTAAGAAAGCATTGTTCAAAGCCCACCGGTATTTCCATAATCCCAATGGGCACAATCACGATATGTGCATTATTTGGAGAAAAAATGTCGATATGCTAATCGTTAATGTGTAAGTAGTCGAATCCGGAGGGGGAAAGGGTCTAACCTTGTTTATTTTGCAGAAAATAAGGTACGAAGCCCCCAAGTTCGGCATGGTCCGAAATATACCACCGTTATTGCTGGATTGGTGGGAAAACCTTTCGCCAAGTGACAAAAATCACGTGAAAAGGGTTCTCGGAAACTTACGAATTCTCACCAGCAAATCTTATCGCATTTCTTATCGCATTTTTCATGACGAATTCTCTATCACCTCCCTGGGTTGGACTCATCGTAGGGTTTTCATATTCATCGTCTGTTTTCTGGGTATGATAGTGTTTCCAAGCCAAGGGGACAAGATTCACACCAGTTTAGCCATGGTAACCAAAGCTTTAATAGAAGGGATCGAAGGACAAACATATACTATTGTCCGAATGATTGTAGCAGAAATGCACCGAGCTCTGAATCGTTGCAAGAAGGGGTTCAAACATTTTGAGGGCTATAACTTGCTGCTGCAGATTTGGTTGTTGGAACATCTTCAGAGAGGCCAATATCGCAAAGAATTCCCACGAAGACCATGGAATGACCACATAGATTTCCACCATCCGAAAAGAATGACCTTCATCCCAGACAGGTTTGCACAACCAGAGAATGCTATAGAATGGGTACAGATTTCAACAATCTGACCGAGGAAAAGATTCATTAGATGTTCAAGTGGCTCCCTGCTAACGAATTCATCATCAGATCCAGGAATGTTCCGTATTTGGTGTTGATTGGGTTAAGGGGAATATATCTCTATGTTCCTATCAGGGTCATGAGACAAGCTGGTAGAAAACAAGTCATACCACGAGTCTCCAAAATGGGTCATTACAAAGCAGATTTTCAAGATGATGCCATTCCATACAAATGTGAGGCCCAGCGCATGTGGAATTTAAAGATTATTGTGGAAAAGGATACCATCGAGCCAGATCGATACCACACAGGTCATGTGTACTTCTACCCATCATGGTTGGATGATAGCATAACAGGAATAGTCGAGCCAGGGGTCGGTCAAGGAAATAGGGTCATAGATGAAGTTGTCGAAGCACATGTGAAGTGTAAGAGTCTACGCAAAAGAGTCCTCGAGTTCGAGGCCAGGCATTTGGAACAGCACAAGATTGACATGGATTCAATTAACGAGTGGAGGGAAATGGCTACAAAGTCAACAGAAGGTTGGAGTATTTAAAGCAGGGTCTGATGGAGCTTGAAGGGAAGATGAGGAAAAGGGTCGTGGATTCTCATAATGTAGAGGGCAATGAAGGAGGACACCTAGAAAGGCTGTATCTACTATTGGACATGTGCGACCTAGGGAATCAGATTGACGGAGCCAAGAAGGCCAAGCTTGGAGAAGGTCCCTCTGGGACCAAGTAGATTAGGATTATTAGAGTCGTTTTAGAATTCGAATGTAATAAGGCAAATGCCAGTAGTGACTCATTTACTTATTGTCGCTTTAGGTTCGTCTTATTTACTACATTAATGAATGAGGCAGTTATCGGCATTAAATTTCTCCAAATCTACATGTCGCTAGGCCTACCTCGGGCACAACGAGGGTCCCAAATTAGGACGCATATTTATATTTCAGCAATATGTGTTTAAATACTGCAAATACCTTTTCAGAATCCTTACTGACTTGTTTATCTTTTTGTTTTTCAATATTTTTTATTATTCCCATCCCCTAAGGTTGGTTCGCACATACTGGCATCATCAGCATATCACACCAGATCCAGATGCCCTCTACCTCCTCCTCCTCCTCCAAGTGATCCAAGAAGTAAGGAAAAGCTAAAATGGATGATATGAGTGCTGTCAGGAAAGACAACGCCACACATGCAGAGAATGTTGAGACTTCAGACGGTCGGAGTACTCCGGCATAGAATGATTTGGTCTTACGGTTGGAGAAGAAGATACTAGAATTGCAAGGGGAGCTTGAGCAGGTCCGCAACTTGGCAAACATCTCCCTCACCTTAAACGTCCCAGACATCAACCAGCAAAACACTCAAAACCCAGTACCTTCTCAAAACACACCAAACCAACATCCGCAAAATCCTCTCGCACCCCATCAATACGCAACAACTCCCCAAAATCCCAATCCTCTACCAGTACTAACCCCTCCTCAACACCAACATCTCCTGACTCAATACCTGTAAACCAGCACTTGAGATACTCCTCAACATACCCCACAACGTATCCCCGATCCGCAAAATTGAACAAATGATCATCACTACATTCAAACCCTCTGCATCCACCAAAACAATCCCATATACGTAGAAAACTTACCCCACTCCACTCAACCAACCTCATACATACCAGAATCAGCCGAGAAGGACCTGCTCATCAAGAATATGGAAGAGGAGCTCAAGAAGCTCACAAGCCGAGTCCAGGGTGTTGAAGGAGGCAAAGGGATTGAAGGCCTGAATTATGAGGATCTATGTATTCAGCTAGACGTAGAACTATCGGAGGGTTACAAACATCCTAAGTTCGAGATGTTTGATGGAACAGGCGACCCGAAAGTACACTTGAGGACATATTGTGACAATCTCGTGGGAGTTGGAAGGATGAAAGGATTCGCATGAAGTTGTTCATGAGAAGTCTCATTGGAGACGCCCTATCTTGGTATATCAGTCAAACTCCTAAGAAGTGGGTTAATTGGGTAAGCATGGCATCAGACTTCATGGATCGATTCAGGTTCAACACAGAAAATGCACCAGACGTCTTTTACATACAAAACCACAAGAAGAAACCAACGGAAACTTTCCTCGAGTATGCTACTCGATGGAGGTCAGAAGCTGCAAAGGTTAGGCCAGCACTGGAAGAGGAGAAAATGAACAAATTCTTCATCAGGGCCCAGGATCCACAATATTATGAGAGGTTAATGGTCATCGAGAAACACAAATTCTCTGACATCATCAAACTCGGGGAAAGGATTGAAGAAGGGATCAAGAGCGGAATGATAACCAATTTTGAAGCATTGTAGGCTACGAACAAAGCATTACAGTTAGGGGGTATATCAAAGAAGAATGAAATAGGAGAGGCAATGGTAGCCAAGGTCCAAAATCTCCGCTCACATACCAAACACCTTCACCTACATATCAACCTTCACCTCCGAATTATCCTCAACCCGCTACCGTCTATCACACCAATAACACCCAACCAGCCTATTATCATTCACCTCCAGCTCGTCAAAACTATCAAAAACCCAGACCCAATTTCGATCACAGACCACCCAGACAATACACCCCTATTGCTGAGCCTATCGACCAACTATATGAAAGACTAAAGGCTGCCGGGTATGTCTCCCCTATTCCCATTTTTTCCATGGAAAACTCCTCCCAGTGGGTCAACCCAAACAAAACATGTGCATACCATTCCGGCATGAATGGACATACCATAGATGAATGCCGCACTCTGAAAAACAAGATTCAGACACTGATTGATACCAAAGTCATACAAGCAAAGAAATTCGTTCCCAATGTCCGCAATAACCCTCTCCCAGACCATAGGGGTGAAGGAGTAAATGTGATAGAAACTAATGAAAAATGGGATCCTGAAGGGTCTATTGGGCTTATTCGGGAAGGCGATGACCCTAAGAAACCTGTAGTCACACTCACTCCTATTGTGGTACAAGTACAACCACCAGTCGAAGTTGAGATAGCCGCATCAACTTCGTTCGAAATTGAAGTGACAACACTTGCAACTACACCCGCTCCATTTGAAGTATAAGTAAGACGGTACCCCGACTTTTAAATCCAATGTCTTACCTTGGGATTATGTTGTCGAAGCCATGAGGAAAGGGAAAACAAAAATGGAATAGTCTGGTGCTGCACAAGGGATGACCAGAACTAGAAGAATCTATACACCTGAGAATTTGGGAGAAACAAGTAAGGAAGCCACTGCCAAACAACCCATCATTGAAACCGGTTCGGATTATCTTTGGAGGAAGGTACAGGCAAGGGAATATTTTGTGGTAGACCATCTGAACAAAACTCCCACCCAGATATCCATCCTATCACTACTGCAAAATTTTGAGGCACATAGGAATGCTCTAATGAAGGTGTTGAATGAAGCGTACGTGCACAACAATATCACCAGTGGGGAAATGGCCAACATGGTGGGGCAAGTGCTGGAGAGCCACAAGATAACCTTTCACGAAGATGAGTTGCCGCCAGAGGGATTGAGCCACAATAGGGCACTGCACATCACAGTGCAATGCGAGGATAAGTTCATTGCCAAGGTTTTGATAGATGGAGGATCCAGCCTCAACATCTGTCCATTGACAACTCTAAAAAGGCTGGGCAAGGGTTTGCATGAAATACGAGCAGGGACTATTAATGTGAAGGCGTTCGATGGGTCTCAAAGAGCCACAATTAGGGAAACCAATTTATTCTTGCAAATGGGTCCCACTTGGTTCGATGTTGAATTTCAGGTGCTAGACATATTCGTCTCCTACAATTTGTTATTAGGACGACCTTGGATACATGTCGTTGGGGCTGTTGCGTCCACTTTGCACCAGGATCTGAAATTTGAATTGAATCATCAAGAAGTAATAATTCATGGAGATGGGAGCAATCCCGTGTATACCAATCAAACTGTTCCGATCATAGAAAATAGAAGAAAGTTAAAGCGGAGAAACTTATCACCGCATCGAGCGCGTCAATGAAATTAAGAAAGATAAATGGTGGAGCAGCAAAATACAAAGCATACTAACATGGTCGGGGTATGAACCCGGCAAAGGATTTGGGAAGAAACTCCGATGCATTACCAAGCCAATACAACTGAAACATCATGGTACAATTTTTGGGCTTGGATATCCGTATACCTGGAAAGAATATGATGATTAGTCGCCGCCATGGCGTGGTCCCTATTACCCTCTTGAGAAGCAAGTGCCACATCTGAGTCAATCCTTTCATCAGGCCGATACAATATGGGGATCCGAAGAAGAAAAATCTTTGGCGGGGTTAAGGAGCCTGTTCTTGGAAGACGAAGATATGGATTGCAATGTGATAGTTGAGGAGGATGAGGAAGAAGGCCTTATCATTCAGAAAATAGTGACGGGAGCATTTCTCAGAAACTGGACCGCCACACCATCTAGATCCAGACGAGTCCCGGGCATTACTATTTCTTACCTTGATGAACCAACGACTATGACATATAATGAGACAACACAACACAAGGATAGTGATTCGGAAGAGACAGAAGAAGAATATGTGATACCTGAAGAGATCGTCAGAGAAGTTGAGAACTTTGAGAACAAACCTAAGTCCAACATGGACGAGATTGAGGTAGTCAATGTGGGAGATTCTGAAACCATCAAAGAAACTCGCATAAGCATCCACTTGTCACCGTAAAAAAAGGAAGAATACACTCGCTTCCTGAAAGAATATAAGGACATTTTTGCATGGTCGTATGATGACATGACCGGTTTGAGCACATCCATAGTGGGTCATAAATTTCCTACCAATCCAATATGTCCGCCAGTAAAGCAGAAGCTTAGAAAGTCCAAACCAGATATGAGCCTAAAAATCAAGGAAGAAGTCACTAAGCAGATCAAAGCCAAAGTCCTTAGGGTAGTTGAGTACCCAACCTGGTTAGCCAACATTGTGCTAGTTCCAAAGAAAGATGGGAAAGGCAGGGTGTGTGCGACTATTAGGATTTAAATAGATCAAGTCCCAAGGACGACTTCCCACTACCAAATATACACATACCGATTGATAACTGCGCCAAACATGAGCTCCAGTCCTTTATGGATTGCTTCGCAGGTTATCATCAAATCTGGATGGATGAAGAAGACGCAGAAAAGATAGCGTTCATTACACTGTGGGGAGTATATTACTACAAGATGATGGCGTTCGGTCTGAAGAATGCTGGGGCCACCTACATGAGGGCCATGACAACCATCTTCCATGCTATGATACCCAAGGAGATAGAGGTATTTGTTGACGACGTCATCATCAAATCCAAGAAAGCCACAGATCACATACCAAACTTGAGAAATTTATTTGACCGACTGCGAAAGTATAATCTAAAGTTGAACCCCGCAAAATGTGCATTCGGGGTTCCTGCCGGAAAATTGTTGGGATTCATCGTCAGCCGCCGAGGAATCGAATTGGACCCGTCAAAGGTCAAAGTTATCCAGGAATTACCATCACCAAAGAACAAGAAGGACGTGATGAGTTTCTTGGGACGTCTCAATTACATCGGCCGCTTCATAGCACAGTCCACGGTGATATGTGAACCAATTTTCAAAATGCTGAAGAAGGATGCCGCAACCAGCTGGACTGAGGATTTCCAGAAGGCTTTTGATTAAATCAAGGAATACCTATCCACACCACCAGTCCTAGTCTCGCCAGAACCTGGTAGACCACTATTACTCTACCTTTCGGTATTAAATAGGGCTTTCGGTTGTGTTTTGGGACAACATGACGAGGCGGGAGAAAAGAGCAAGTCATATATTACCTGAGTAAGAAGTTCATGCCTTATGAAGCACGGTATTCTTTGCGAGAACGCACCTGCTGTGATCTGACATGGATAGCTCAGAAACTGAGGCATTACTTTTGTGGCTATACCACGTATCTCATCTCAAGGATGGATCCCCTGAAGTACATCTTTCAAAAACCTATGCTTACAGGGAAGCTGGCCAAGTGGAAAATATTGTTGAGTGAATTCGATATCATCTGTGTAACTCAGAAGGCAGTCAAAGGACAAGCATTGGTAGATCATCTTGCCAAAAATTCCGTAGGAGGAGAATACGAACCACTAAAAGTGTATTTTCCTGACGAAGAGGTAACATTCATAGGAGAAGACATTGCTGAAGCCTACGACAAGTGGAGAGTATTTTTCGACGGAGCTGCAAATTTCAAAGGAGTCGGTATTGGAGCCATCCTGGTATCAAAAATCGGTCAGCATTACCCAGTGTCCACAAAGCTCAGGTTTCCATGCACCAACAATATGGCGAAATATGAAGCCTGCATATTGGGACTCAATTTGGATGTCGACATGAATGTTCAGGAACTGCTGGTAATTGGTGACTCAGACCTGCTAGTGCACCAAGTACAAGGAGAATGGGCTACCAAGAATACCAAAATACTATCATATCTACATCATGTACAAGAGATGAAGAAGAGGTTCACAAAGATAGAGTTCCGGCATGTCCCCAGAATCCAGAATGAATTTGCAGATACATTGACCACTTTGTCCTCCATGATACAACATCCGGATAAGAATTTCATCGATCCCATTCCGGTGAGAATCCATAATCAGCCGGCATACTGTGCTCATGTCTAAGAAGAGATAGATGGAAATCCGTGGTTCCACAATATCAGGGAATATTTGGCAAAGGGAGAATATCCAGAGCATGCAAACCATACTCATAAACGCACACTTCGGAGGTTGTCCAATAATATCTTCCAAAGCGGAGGAATTATGTATAGAAGAACTCCCGATCTAGGACTGTTAAGATGTGTCGACGCTAAAAAGGCTTCCAAATTGCTTGAAGAAATACATGCCGGAACCTGCGACCCACATATGAACGGTTTCGTCCTAGCCAAGAAGATACTTAGGGCCGAATACTTTTGGATGACTATGGAAACGGATTGCATCCGATATGTCCAAAAATGTCACCAGTACCAGATACATGCGGATATGATACGAGTGCCGCCAAACGAACTCAATGCAACAAGTGCACCTTGGCCTTTTGTTGCTTGGGGAATGGATTTCATTGGTCCAATCGAACCCACTTCTTCGAACGGGCACAGGTTCATTTTAGTGGCCATTGATTATTTCAACAAATGGGTTGAAGCTACATCCTACAAGGTTGTAACCAAGAAAGTCGTTGCAAACTTTGTCAGGGATCGTATTGTTTGTCGATTCGGGGTTCCAGAGTCCATCATCATTGACAATGCCGCTAATCTCAACAGTGATCTGATGAAAGCCATGTGTGAAACTTTTAGAATCAAGCACAAGAATTCCACAACATACAGGCCTCAAATGAACGGAGTTGTTGAGGCCTCCAACAAAAACATCAAGAATATACAAAGAAAAATTGTAGAGCATCACAAGCAATGACACGAGAAGTTACCATTTTCCTTATTAGGATATTGTACCATAGTCCGCACATTAACCGGAGAAACTCCTTACCTATTGATTTACGGCACTGAAGCCGTTATCCCCGCCGAGGTAGAAATTCCTTCCTTAAGAATTATACAAGAAGCTGAACTCAGTGATGCAGAATGGATAACGAGCTACTATGAGAAATTAGCCCTCATAGATGGAAAAATAATGAATGTAGTGTGTCATGGTCAGCTTTATCAAAACAGGATGTCCAGAGCTTTCAACAAAATGGTCAAACCTAGACAGTTTACACCGGGGCAGCTGGTGTTGAAACGGATCTTTCCACATCAAGATAAAGCCAAAAGGAAATTCTTACCCAACTGGCAAGGTCCTTACATGGTTCACAGGGTACTGACAGGAGGAGCACTCATACTCGTAGAAATAGACGGAGAGATTTGGCCAAAGCCTATCAATTCAGATGAAGTCAAAAGATACTATGTGTAAATCTATTTGCATTTCTTCATATGATGTAATTGAACTACGCTTGACATGATTCCCATTTAAGAGGGGATACATAGGCAGTCATGTGGGTTCGGTCACAATTCAATAAAAAATTCCATTTTTCCCCATAATCAGCTCAAAATTCTGAAGCAAGTTCAGCCAACGACATTGCATGTAGAGCAGCCAGAAGATCATTTAGATAACTAGGAAAAACTTTTGAGGAGGACCCTCAAAATTCTATGGCAAGGAGGTCGCAATGTCTCTGATAACGTCACAGTCACTGGTTCATCTAATTGATTTCTTAATCTGCATATGCATATTACTATGTTTTGAAAACCATACACGCATACTTTTGAAAAAATTTATTTTTAGCCAAGTGCTACCCATGGTAACTCTAACAGAACCCTCTGGCATAGCGGAGCAAAACAAGCAGACAAAGTCATGAACCAACCTCCCCCGCAAAACTCACAGATTTTCTTTGGATGCAGGAATAGGTCATCGCCATAAGTATAGTCGCAACAACAGAACCGTCGGACATAAATATGTCTCCAGCTAATAATACTTCGCTCTTATTTTCTACTCGTCCATTTGCATGAGACTAAGCACTGTCTCAATCTTTCATGAGGATAAGCCCTACCTCTCTATTTGCATAAGACTAGGCATTGCCTTCTCATTGCATGAGACTAAGCACTGTCTCGAATCTTGCATGAGGCTAAGCCCTGCCTCTCTATTTGCATAAGGCTAAGCATTGTCTTCTCCTTGCATGAGAATAAGCACTGTCTCAAATCTTGCATGAGGCTAAGCCCTACCTCCTCATTTGCATAAGGCTAAGCATTACCTTCTATTTTCATGAGACTAAGCACTGTCTCAAATCTTGCATGAGGCCAAGTTATGCCTCTCTATTTGTATAAGGCTAAGAATTGCCTTCTCCTTGAATGAGACTAAGCACTGTCTCAAATCTTGTGTGAGGCTAAGCCCTGCCTCTCTATTTTCATAAGGATAAGCATTGCCTTCCATTTGCATGAGACTAAGCACTGTCTCGACCCTTGCATGAGGCTAATCCCTGCCTCTCTATCTGCATGAGGCTAAGCACTGTCTTCTCCTTACAGGGACTAAGAATTGTCCCAAGCCTTGCATAAGACTAAGAACTGTCCCAAGCCTTGCATAAGACTAAGCATTGTCTCCCTTTACACAAATGTTACTCTATTTCAAACCTTGCATTATTCTCTTCTTTCAGGACTAAGATCTGCTCCCAACACTACACAAGACTAAGGTTTGTCTTGTTTTATCTCAGACATCATGTCTCTTCATCTCATAGGCTGATATATAGCCAATTTTTCCAAAGGCGTCATAGTCTGAAGGCATCATCCTCATAGCTGAAATACACCATGCCATGGCCTACGGATCTCTCAATCCTGCACATCATTATTCAAAGGCATCATGGTTCGTAGGCACCATCTTCATAGCCCGAGAACATTATTTTCATGGTCTGCGAATCCTTTATCGCACAACTCATGGAACGGGACATCATGGTCTAAGGACGTCATCCTCACCGTCCAAAGACAATCTCCATGGTCCAAAGGAAATTTGCATCATGTTTAAATTTACGAAAAATCTATATGCGCATATTGTGTTTTGAGTTTGCGGGCAATCCATAAGGTAACTGTTATCCTAACGGGAGCAATCTTTGCTCCAGTTCTCACTTGATATCCATACCCTCCAATTATTTCAAGCATAACCAATCATCATCCGTTACACAGTCTCACTTACCCATAACCAATTTCAAATCCCAACTTATCCCACTCGAAATATTGTGTCCGCTCTTACAAACAACTCCACTAGTTCATTCCACCGTTGGATCTAGAACTACACATGGCCTGATTCCTGTAAAATCAGGGATATGTAGGCAGCTCAAAAGCCAGATTGCGGCCCATATCTTTCAAATCACTCCATTCGGTCAAAATCGATCATCATTTCATTACCCGACAACTCTTTCATCCTTCCCGGGTAAAGAGGGACAGTTGTTGATACCCAATTTTTTCCTCATATTTTTTAAATATACATATATAATTTCAAAATATCACATATGAATCATCATTTGATTTATAAACACATAAAAGCATTTTTCCTAATTTTCTATAATTTTAAATATTTTTAAATCAATTTATTCCCATATTTTATTAGATAAATAATCATTAATTGCATCACAAATTATTTTATGATAATTTTATCATATAACTTCATCATTTACATCCATACTAGGTTTTAAATATTTTGGTGCATTTGTTATAATTACATTTGCGTTTTAAAGATTAAAATTGCACATTCTGCAATAATAGCTCGTATATACTTATAATTACTTTATTTATGCAAAAAATAACTTTTCATATTTTTATAGTGTTAAATAACTGTTATTAACCATTTTTATGCACAAATAATATTCTTACTATTTATTTATCATTTTTTATGAATTATTTACTAATTTAATTGGGTATTTAAATAATAGCCCCTTTTCCCTAATTATTTCGGACCTAAGCTACCCAAACCAACCCAATTACCTAATACCTAGCCCAAATAACCCCAGCCCAAACCTAATCCCAACCCGATCTGTACCCATTTCACACAACCCGCCCCAGTCCCGTTTTAAAATCTTGGATGTTGGTCTCTAAGATCAACGGCCTACATTTAGCCTACCCCTTTTAACTTAACACCCCAAACCTTAATTCCCCATTCCCTCTCGTCCGCCGTCTCTGAATCCTCTCAACCCCTTTCTCTCTCTCTCATGAACCCTGGTCGTCACACCCCCAAATTCTCTCTCCAAATCCCGTTGATAACGAGATTTCACCATTATTTGCTTACCATATTTGCATTCTCTTGGTACTGGCTCTTCGAGTACTATATCCGACATGAATCAACTCAATCTTGAAGATTTGTGTAATATTCCATCCGATTTTACTGCTATCTCGTTCTATCTCTGGTTCTTGGCCGGCTGAAAGCCAAGGCCAAATATTCTGGGTTCTAGACTATTGTGGTGTTATTCTCGCTTTTCTCGCCTAGCTAGTGAGAAACTGTATCTTTGCCATTTCGTTCTTATGTATCTGTGATTTGTATATGTTCTTTTCTGTGAATTTCATGGCCCAATATGTTTCAGGGTTATTTTTATGCGTGATTCTGTCAACTTTGCATTTGTTCTAAGCCTTTTTAGTATTTTAATTTCACCTAATGCTTCTAGTTCCGATATTGCTCATGCTTAACTTGAATAATATGAACCCTCTTAAGTTTGTTTAGCTTAATGCATTCTAGACTGCTCCTGTATGCAACTTTGTTAGTCTACTATGTCAATACTAGAATACATATGAGTGCTATTTGACACAAGTTCACTCGCTCATCTTACTATGAATCTTTGCAATGTTTGTCTTTCATATATAATGTGTTCGGATCAGTGCTAAGGACTTTATGTCACTTATAATCTAGTATCCCTGATAATATGTCTTTGGTTCACTTGATTCCATATTCCGTCAGTGATTATTTGACTCTGGGTAGTTATCATACTTATGTTTACCCTACCATGTCTGAATGTTGTTCTTGTTTCCTGATGTGAGTAAACATGGATTTCTTTGATAATGGGGGTACACTTAGCATAAATTGGACCTTTTAGGCCTTAACTTGTTATGTATTATGCACCTGTATATGACAATCTTTGTAAATCCTTCCAACTTATTTTTTCCTAACTCTTTCAAAATGATTTTGCCTATGTATTTTTTGCTAAATGACAAACCTGTCTCTAAGTCTTGCTGATCTTTGATCAATTGTTCTGTGTTTTAAACTTCGCTATATCCGTTTCCTAAAATTAAGTACATCTTCTCAAATTCTGCCCCTTAGCCATTGCCTACTCTCTTTCATGTGTTACCTATGCTATTCTAAATCATCATCCTTAGTTGGCTGAAAGCTAAGGCTATTTAGGTTCTATCATTGACCTCCCTAGTGTGAGCACTGCTCGAGGTCCATGTGACACCCTTATGAACTCTGACACACTGGAGTTTGGTTTCTAATCTCCTTTGAGCTGTTTCTGGGCATTTGTTCTCTAGTGTAAGCATTGCCCTGGGTTCTTGAAGCCCTTGGGAACTCTGACACACTAGAGATTTGGGTTCTGTGTGCTATGAGTGAAATCATTCACCACTAGTTCTTGTGTATCCATGAATATGAGCCTTGGAGTTGTTATGGGTTGAAAGCCTGGGTTGTCCAGGTGTATTTGGGCCTGTTGTAGGCCCTTTATAGTTTTACTTATCTTTTGTAATTCATTCATTAACTTTGGTCTGTAATAATTGTTCTAATAACAATTCTGGGGTATTTAGGGTATTTACTTCCATTTGCAAAGTTGGGTTGGAATCCTGCCTATAGGTTGTCCACTGTACTGTTGATTCTGCCTATAAGTTCCATATTATGTTATTGAAATCATAGGTTAGAAATCCTGCCTATAGGTTCTATATTGTGTTTACACACTAGAAATCTTGCCTATAGGACTAATGATACGATCATGTCTTTAGGTGTATTAAGTTATCCAGTAATTATGTATTAGCAACCATGCATATAGGATCAATACTTGGCTTAATTATGTTCTAGTCTAAAGCATGCAAATTCTTGCTTGTATAATGTTTAATTGTAGAAATCATGCCTATAGGGTTAAAATCATATCACTTATAGAAATCATGCCTATAGGGAAAAAATCATATCACTTATAGAAATCATGCCTATAGGGACAAAATCAATTCAACTATAGAAATCATACCTCTGGGATTCGATTAAGTAATTCTGAATGTGCTTCTGTGATTATCACTGTCATTCACCTAGACAACATGACTATAGGGTTAAACAAATAATTCTGGCCATATTCGTGTAATTTGCTATTATTGTATAAAACGCCCAGATACTACACTATGCTAAAATCAGTATGCAAATATATGTAGGTTCTACTAATCGTACTAAGAAACTGACATAACTACCTGTTTGTGTGTTCAACATCATATAGATATCCTGCCTATAGGGTTCTGCGATTAATAAATCTGCTAAAGTTAATCAGTTGCGTGCATTTACTGTTTATATGTGGAGGCTAATTTGAGCCCATATTTGTCTCTACTTGAAAGTCCTAACTATTTTGTATGTCGCTTAGTATTTACAATTTTGAGAAACTTAAGTCGAGTCTAGAAGCATCCTAAAATAGAGTTCCCAATGCCTCCAGGACCATAGGTAAGGGATGTGTAGTGAACACATAGGATACGAGTTAGAATTGATTAGAGCGCTTTAGGTAAAAACTTAAAGATAGTAATCGGGTAGCATGAGATGATAGTTTGTGCCCGTTGAATAATACAATTAACACCCCCGTCTTGGGAGAGTTACGAAGTATTATTTATGTTGCACAGGGTGATCATATAGGCTAAAAAATTTAGGACCCTGCATCCCTATTAAATAGTTTCTTTGCTTTCTTAGACTAATTCACATAAGTTAATTTCGGCTGGGACCCACCGTTGTGGACCTCAAGGGTGACTAACACCTTTCTCTCAAGGTAATTTGAGCCCTTACCCGATCTCTAGTGATGCAAACTAGTATAATCTGACTTATTTTCTATAGGTGCCCTAACGCACCTTAATCCGTTAGGTGGCTACTCTCCAACAACCAGTTCATTTTCCCTTCTCTCGAAAAGAGTTGTCAAATGTCGAAACGTGATTTCGCGAGAAAAAGGAGGCGCGACACTCATCACCTCACATATTCGTTGTACCCAACATCTAAACAGGTAGAAAAGAGACAAACAAGTCCTAATCCCTCAAGTCAAGGTTAACCACGACACTTACCTCGCTCCAAGGATCAATTCAAAGCCCAACCAAAGCTTTGCCTTTCCAACAAGCCTCCGAACAAATAGAATCTAGCAAATTACCAACAAAACGATTCAAATTAAGCCATAGGAACAAATAGAATCTAGCACCATTTCCACAAAGACTGGCCAAGTATCAGAAAGATGAGCAATACAAGAAATTCTTGGAGATGTTGAAACAAATTCAGGTAAACATTCCATTGATTGATGCTTTAAAGGAGATGCTTGGTTATGCGAAAACGATGAAGGACTTGATGTCACGAAAGTTCGACTTTCAAGACTTGGCCACGGTTAAACGACTCAGACTTATAGTGTTGTTGTGACGAGACCCATTGCTGAGAAGTTGTATGACCCTGGGAGTTTCACAATCCCTTGCACAATAGGTAACTATGCATTTGCTAAAGCAATGTGTGATTTGGGGGCAAGCATAAATCTTATGCCCCTGCCTATCTACAAAATGCTAGGGATTTGAAGAGCTAGACCCACGTCAATGTTACTACAACTGGCTGATAGGACAGTGAAGAGGCCCTCTAGTATTCTAGATGATGTATTAGTGCAGGTTGGGAAGTTTGTGTTCCCAACAGATTTTGTCATTCTTGACTGTCTGATTGATAAGGAAATTCCCATAATTTTGGGAAGACCATTCTTGGCCACTGGGAGAGCTCTAATTGACTGTGAAACTGGAGAGCTCAAAATGAGATTAAATGATGAAGAGAAAACATTCAACGTGCAGAAATCTATGAGGCGGCCAAGTGAATTCGCCAGTTGCTCTATAATAGATGTCATGGATGTAATTTTGGAGGAGGAATATGAGACATTGAACACTCAAGATCCTCTAGCAGCTTGTCTCATGAACCTAGATGAAGCCAATGGAGAAGACTTGGCAGAGTGGGTACTTGCTCTTGAAGGCAAAGGTTTTTGGAAGAGGGAGCTCGAATTTGAGCCCTTGCACTTAGAGGAAAGAAAAACTCCTCCAGCTAAGCCATCGATAGAAGAGCCCCCAAAGTTGGAGTTGAAGCCACTGCCAGCCCATCTCAGGTATGCATTATTAGGACCTAACTCAACTTTACCTGTTATTATCTCATCCAATTTGTTAGATGTGCAGGCAGAACAACTTTAGCAGGTACTGACGGAGTGCAAGACTGTAATTGGGTGGACCATTGCAAACATCAAGGGTATCATCCCGGCCTTCTGTATGCATAAGATTCTACTGGAAGATGGGCAAAAACCTTCCAGAGAACATCAAAGAAGGCTGAACCCCAACATGGAGGAAGTGGTGAATAAAGAAGTGATTAAGTGGTTAGATGCGGGAATCATATTCCCCATCTCTGACAGCAACTGGGTTAGCCCAGTTCAGTGTGTGCCAAATAAAGGTGGTATGATGGTAGTGAAAAATGAGAACAACGAATTGAATTGGGTTAGTCACAGGTTGGCGAATCTGTATGGATTATAGGAAGTTGAACTTGGCTACCCGGAAAGACCACTTTCCACTTCCATTCATTGATCATATGTTAGATAGATTGGCAGGGAGGTCCCATTTTTGCTTTCTAGATGAGTACTCGGGGTATAATCCGATCTCTATTGCACCAGAGGACAGAGAGAAGACTTCGTTTACCTGCCCTTATGGGGTTTATGTTTTTCATAGAATGTCGTTTGGCCTATGCAACGCACCTGCCACATTCCAAAGGTGCATGATGTCCATCTTCACGGACATGGTAGAGGAAATATGGAGGTTTTCATGGATGATTTCTCAGTGGTGGGGAATTCATTCGATTATTGCCTTAAGAACTTGAGAAGAGTATTGAAGAGGTGTATCGAGACAAATTTGGTGCTCAACTGGGAGAAGTGCCATTTTATGGTACATGAAGGTATAATCTTGGGACACTTAATGTCAAGTAAGGGAATTGAGGTGGATCGTGCAAAGGTTGACGTGATAGCAAAGCTTCCACCACCCACTTCCGCCAAAGCAATCAGGAAATTCCTTGGGCACGCCAGTTTCTATAGGAGATTTATAAAAGATTTTTTCAAAATTGCTAACCCCTTGTGTAAATTGCTTGAAAAAGATCACCCTTTTGTGTTTTCTGATGACTGTAGGGTAGCATTTGAGGAATTGAAGAAGAGATTGGTAACAACACCTATCATTGTTTCCCCTGACTAGGAGCAACCATTTGAGCTGATGTGTGATGCAAGTGACTATGTTGTGGGTGAATTTCTTGGGCAGCAAAAAGATAAAATCATGCATCCAATATACTACGCAAGTAGAACGTTCACTGGAGCCCAGCTGAACTACACTGTGACCGAGAGGGAGATACTACCAGTGGTGTTCGCGTTTGACAAGTTCAGATCGTGACTGATAGGCTCGAAGGTAATTATTTATACTGATTATGCTGCTCTCAGGTACCTAATCGAGAAGAATGAGTCAAAATCACGCTGATTCGTTGGGTACTACTGCTGCAAGAATTTTACTTGGAAATCCGTGAACGTAAGGGAATGGAAAATCAAGTAGCTGATCACTTGTCTAGACTGGAAGGAGCTGAGAAAGCGGTTGAGGTAGAAGAGATTCTGTAAACCTTTCCAGATGAACAACTACTAGCCACAAGTCTTGAGGAAGCGCCATGGTATGCCGACATTGCAAACTATCTAGCGAGCGGTATATTTCCTTATGACCTTTCTTCTGTCCAAAAGAAAAAGTTCTTTCGTGATTTCCGCATGTATTATTAGGATGAACCTTATCTGTTCAGGATTTGTATTGACAACATGATCCGGAGATGTATCCCCGAGATAGACCAGTCTTTTATTTTACAGGCATGTCACACGTCACCATATGGTGGACATTTTGGAGGAGTCAGGACAACCACGAAAGTTTTGGAGGCAGGCTTCTACTGTCCAACAATTTTCAAAGATGCACATTTATGGGTAAAAGGCTACGATGAATGCCAGTGAACCGGGAATATTTCCCGGTGACATGAGATGCCTATGAACCTAATTCAGGAGGTCGAAGTGTTCGATATATGGGGAATCAATTTCATGGGGCCCTTCGTAAGTTCATATGGAAACAAGTACCTACTCGTCGCTGTGGACTACATGTCCAAATGGGTGGAAGCTGTAGCGCTCCCTACCAATGATACAAAGGGGGTCATTGGGTTTTTGAAAAAGAACATATTCACCCAATTTGGCACTCCAAGAGCAATAATCAGTGACGGAGGCACTCATTTTTGTAATCGATCCTTCGAGAAGTTGTTAGAGAAATATGATGTACGCTACAAGGTGGCCACTCCATATCATCGGCAGACAAGTGGGCAAGTAGAAGTGTCAAAAAGATAAATAAAGAGTGTGTTAACTAAAACCATGAATGCCACTAGAACGGACTAGGCGAGAAAGTTAGATGATGCACTCTGGGATTATCGAACCGCTTTCAAAACACCAATTGGAATGTCGCCATACAAGTTGGTGTATGGAAAGGCGTGTCACTTTCTAGTGGAGTTGGAGCATAGAGCTTGGTGGCCGTTGAAACAGTTGAATCTCGACATGGATGCTGCGGGAACTAGTAGAGTCACAGAGTTGCACGAGCTTGATGAGTTCCGCTATCATAATTTTGAGAGCACAAGATTGTACAAAGAGAGAATGAAGATGTTACATGATAAAAATATTATTGAGCGGAATTTAAACCCGGAGATACGGTATTGCTTTACAACTCAAGACTAAGGTTATTTTCGGGCAAACTAAAGTCGCGATGGTTAGGGCCATTTCGTGTGGTTGAAGTATACCCTACAGGTTCCATATAGATTGCCGCATAGAATGACTCTCGCGCATTCAGAGTCACTGGGCACAAATTAAAACATTATGTGGGCATGGATGAAGAGAAGGGAGTGTTAGTGACCCATTTAATCGAGCCTTAAAGGTCAAGCGAACCATAAATGTGCTTACCTGCATCGTGCCACGACGTTAAATCAGGCGCTGCATGGGAGGCAACCCATTGAATTGTTGTAATCGTCGTGCCGCAACGTTAACTCAGGCGCTTCTTGGGAGGCAACCCATGATTTTCTTATCTTTTTTTTCTTTTGATGTTGAACGTTAATAACCAAACTACTAGTGTGCAGGACAAGAATTGTGCGCATCGGACGGAATCGAGGGTCCAAAATTAACCCAGGCAGAGGTAAATTTGAGGAAAAGATAAAATTTGGTCGGAGACGGTGATCCGCGGCCGCGAATTGGACCGCGGCTCTGACGGCAAATTTTGGGTGCTACACTGTTTTGGATCCGCGGCCGCAAAATGGACCGCAAACTCGCACACGGATTTTGGCAAGTGTTCAACCTCAAGTCCACGACCGCGGACCTGGGCGTGAATTGGGGCGCGAAATTATGGACGTATTCTGCCCAGCATCCATAACCGGGGAAGCAACCGCGGAGCTGGGCCGCGGACTAGGCAGACACCAGGTATAATGCATACGTCAAGGAAGAGACGCACTACTAGAGCCTCGTGCAGTCGGCAAGGCAGTTCATCCAGAGCACGGGCACCGGCCAACGCAAGCCAATTTGATCATAGTAGGTTTGTTTCTAGAGCGGCCCAAGACCGTTTTAGTTTGAAGGCTACAAAAAAGCATGTACCGGAAAGAGGAATTGATAGGTCAACCCTCCAAGTGGAATGCCCGAATATATATCGGGAATTGATCAGGCACCGTCTAGAAATCTTCTTTGAAGAGCCGGAGGAGGGTAACATGATGCTTGTTCGGGATTTCTATGTCAACTGCCCCGAACATGAGGAGAGGGTATGCACTGTGAGACAAATGAGGGTGGATGCCTTGCTAGCTTCCATCAGAAGAGTGTATCGCTTGTCGGTATTCAATGGGGCTGAAGATTATTGTGAGACTTACAAGCGAGAACCCACCACATGGAATCTCTTTTTCCAAACTATTTGTGTACCGGGCAGAGAGGTAGTAGGTGTGCGCCTGGTAGCATCATGCATTCATCATCACTCACTTTTGAGGGTAAGTGTTGTATATACATAATCAATAGTCGTTTGTTGTCATCCCATAACACCACAGAGGTAAATGGCCCAAGAGCGGCAGTGATTTGGTGCTTTATGCAAGGCCACGATTTTGATGTGGCTCAGCTCATCCAGTCGGAGATGTTCATGCGCTCACCAATAAAGAGGTATGGGTTTTACTTCCCATCTCTTGTCACTAGATTATGTAGAGCAACAGGGGTGCCCGAGAACCCCAATGCAGATGGCTTGGTGAAGAAGGAGGCAAAGTTCTAGGCCGACAAAGTGACTGTCGGGAGAGACCCGGTGGCACATGGGGCACATGACAATGATGACTCTGATGAGTCTGAGGAAGGTGATGACAGTCAGGAGGAGGCTAGGCATGCCTCACCCCCACAGGGACAAGCAACAGAGAAGGCAGGACCATCACAGGGCAGATGGAGCACGCGCATGACAGCCCTAGAACAAGACATGGTAGGACTGCGCACTTCCGTCATGGAGTTGGGGACTAGAGTTGACGCCTTAGCCACCCAAAGTGCGAAGTCAGAAAAGAAGATCATGGGTTGGTTGCATGCGCTGAGACGGACATGTCATCTCGATCCTGGCACTGTCTCCGACCAGGACTGATTCACCAGGGAATTACCCTTACCTTACCTTGCTTTATTTTGTATGACATGGGGAAATGCCATCTTTTTAAGTGTGGAGTGGGGTTATGTGGTTGTATATTATATATAGGTTGGCGTTGTAGTTTCGTTTGTATAAATCAATTTCGACTTGGACCGACGATGGATATCATTCGACGGGTTTCTTGAGGGACTAAAGTCGAACAAAAAAAAACAAAAAGATTTTCTTTTGTAGTAGTGTATCAACTCCCCCTTGGTTTTTATTTAAATCACGGTTCTTTTCCAAGGGTTTTATTTGAATCGGGTGTAGTTAGTTTTATTTTTTTAGGAACTTATGGGCTATGGGCAGAATTAGAATAGGATATCTTAACTTCGTAATGCCTTGAATATAGAGAGCACCTTAATGTGACGCTTAGGCTCATTTGTTGACTCTTGTAAGAATGCCTTAAAATGAGAGTCATAGAGTTTCACGAGCTTGATGAGTACTCTGAGCTAAGTGTCGGATGACCCAATCTGAAAAGAGTTAGGTGCCATGTGTGTGTAAGGCTTGATGTATTCTGTGCATGACATTTAACGCCTAGAACTTGTCCCGTGTGTGTGCAAAGCGAAATGGTAGTCTTATTTAGTCTGGGAAGTGATATAGGCATTTCTGTGTTGAAACATGTATATACATACTCAACCCACCTAATTACTATGTACTGTAGTTAACCCCTTTGAGCCTGTAATCTTGTTTCTTTGGCAACCACATTACAAGCCGTACCCATTTATTTGAATTAACCATCTATTTGAACCTTCTAACCTCTCATGAGCACTTGTTAAAGTATGGAATAATAAATATTGATGTGAAGGTGGAGTTTGGTTTGACATAAGTAAGGGGTCTGAATGTTAAAGTATATGTATTAAAGTGCTTAGGGAGGTGTAGTCACTCTTATATCCAAATATATCCTACCCAACCTGCAGCCTACATTACATCCAAATAAAGTCCTACTTGATCCTAGACTGAGTGAGCTCAATTAGTAGAGTAGTACACTAAGGGCAAGCCTATGGTGTGTTTTCTGTGGCACAAGAATATCATTTCTGAGGGTGAGTGAACTTTATTCCTTTTAAAAGCTCCTCAGTGTATGTAAAGTTTACTGATTGTGGAATGAGTTTTGTTTGTGGTGAGCATGCATTTGATTCATGAAAGGGAGGTAAGTCTGGACCTCTGACTTAGAGTAAGTAAGCCGGTTAGGGATATTGCGTGGCTAGGGAGAGTCCACTCTTGAGGTGTGGATGTTACACTAATGTAGTTAACCATTGTAAAATGTTCTTGGTGTGATGAGTAGGGAAGTTGCTTAGTGAAGTTAGGCATGTAAAGTGTGTTTTGGATCTAGGAGGGAGCTAAAGAGTGTTTTGGAGTCATTATGAATGTAGAAGGCCAATCAAAGGTTAACCCGGACGAAAAGAAGCAAGAAAAGCAAGCAAAAATGCAAAGTCCAGGTGCGCGACCGTGAATCAGCTCGCGAATGAAAGGGAGTGAAGAGGCAAAACTCCGCGGTCGGATCCGCGATTGAGTCTGCGGCCGCGGACGGGCGATCAAAAGTGAAAAAATGCAGGGCCAATTATGTTTTCCTGGGCAACTAACCTAAACCTATATGAAGCATAGTGTAACGATCCGACCGGTCATTCCGTGAGATTTATCCATGTTTCCCTTGTTTCTACTTTATCGTGTGTTGCTTAGAATAATTATGTTGTATTGAGTCGTTTGGTTCGGGTTCGGAGTGGTCGTGGTGAGAATTGAGGCACTTAGTTTCTTAAATTGGCTTTATAGTTCGAAAAGTCAATCGAGAGTTGACTTATAGGCAAACAACCTCAGAATGTGGATTTTATGGCTCAGATAGCGTCGTTAGGTGGTTTGGGACTTAGGAGTGTGTTCAGAATGTGGTTTTAAAGTCCGGAGTAGAATTAGGCTTGAAATGGCGCAATGGATTTTTTGGCGATTTCCCGTTGGCAGTGGAAAATAGGCTATCGCGGTCGGAATGGAATTTCGGGAGTTGGAGTGGGTTCGTAGTGTCATTTTGGATATGTGTGCAAATTTTTAGGTCAATTGGACGTGTTTTGGGTGGTTTCAGCATCATTGGCGAAATTTAGAAATTTCTAAGTTCATAGGCTTGAATCCGAGTTGAATTTGGTGTTTTGGCATTGTTTTGGGTGTTTTGAAGGCTCGACTAAGTTTGAATAAGGTTATGGGATGTATTGTCATGTTTGGTTGAGGTCTCGAGGGCCTTGAGTGAGTTTTGGGTGGTTATCGGATCATTTCGGACCTTGAAAAGATAGCACAATTTGCTAGTGTGGTTGCAGAGATTTCTTGTTCTTCGCGTTCGCGATGGGGTTCCACGTTCGCGAAGAGCAAATAGTGGAGCTGGGATTTTTGTGCTATGCATTCGCGAGGAGTAGAGAGCGAATGCGGAGGTTTGGGGTAAGGTTCTATGCGTTCGCGTTCAGTGGGTCGCGTTCGCGATGTGTAGTAGGCTGTTGGAGGACCCCCCCCCCCCCCCCCCCCCCCCCCCCATCCCCAGGTTTTGGTCTATGCATTCGTGTGTTGGGGTCCGCATTCGTGGAGGAGTAGATTGATAACCCTTCGCGTTCATGAAGCTAAGGACGTGTTCGCGAAGGGCACTTTTGGTGCCAGGCACGGTTAGCCTACGGGGACGCATGGAGTCGGCCGCGTTCGCATAGAAGAATCTTGCCAGAAAGTATATAAACCCACCTTCGCGGTTGTTAGCCCATTTCTCACCATTTTTGATCGGGTTTGAAGATTTTTTAGAGGGGCTGAGGAGGGAATCGAAGGGAATCGTCTGGAGGTACGATTTTTGAACTCAATACTCGATCCTATGTTGATTTCTAAGTAATTAGACCTGAAATTAGTGGGATTTAAACCCAAAAATTGGGAAATTAGGGCTTATGATTTGGAGACCCTTGAGTGGGGATTTGAGGGGCCATTTGCGGTCCGATTTTGATGTTCTTGGTATGTATAGACTCATGGGAGGATAAGAATTCTAGTTTTGTAATTTTTACCGAATTTTGAGATGTGGGCCCGGGGGTCGGGTTTGGCCAATTTCGAGATTTGTGCTTAATTTTAATAATTTTTGAATGGGTTTCGTCTCCCTAGAATTTATTGATGATATTAATCTGGTTCTGGTTATATTCGGAGCAATCAGGAGCCGATTCGAGAGGCAAGAGCATCACGGATTAGTATTTGGGCTGGTTTGAGATAAGTAATGACAGTAAATCTTGTCCTGAGGGTATGAAACCCTGGACTTTGTATTTTTTTCACTATATTTGGAGTGGCGCACATGCTGGATGACGAGTGTGTAGTGTGCACTGATAGGGGATTATGACTTGGTCCACCCCGTGGCAATTATTGAGTTGCGTATTGAATTCTAAATCATATGATATTTCATGATTTAAAGATTATTACTATGTTTTGGGCGGAATGTCGTATTTGGGCCTCGTGCTATGTATTTGGACCCCTTGGGGGCTTTTACTACTATTCCTCACTGTTTTGACTTATGATTTACACTCAGTCATATTATGTATAACTGATTTTGAAACTCAGCCTTATTTACACTATTTTGAGATATAAAATTATATTTTGGGTCGAGTACCCCGTTTTACTGATAACCCGAGTGGCTTTTTGAGAGATTTCTGACTGAGTGTAGTCGAGGGCCTATGTTGTGAGGATGCTATGGGATCGGGCTGCATGCCGCATCATATTACATTGATATGATATGCGAGAGGCCGAGAGCCTGAGTGATTATGCCACGAGATGGCTTGATATTAGCGCTTGGCATATAGGAGCCGCTCCGGAGTCTGTACACAACCCCAGTGAGCGTAGGTACCTACTGAGTGCGAGTGTTGAGTGCTGAGTGATGAGTGATTGGGAGGCATGAGTGACTGTGAGGTTGCCCGAGGGGCTGACACCGAGTGATGGTGAGGCATGTTGAGTGACTGATTCTGAGGGATGTTATGCCCGAGGGGTGATTTATGGAATATGTTTTTTTGCCCGAGAGGCTATTTATGATTACTATCATTTCTATATTAAATTACCTTGATTTCTATGGAAATTTGTGAGAAGG
Organism: Nicotiana paniculata; assembly: GCA_005239505.1. NCBI lineage: Eukaryota > Viridiplantae > Streptophyta > Magnoliopsida > Solanales > Solanaceae > Nicotiana > Nicotiana paniculata. Next base: position 9,423 of record ML311481.1, on the reverse strand, counting down.
CACATTTCAAATGATATTTTACTGAGATTGACTTTTAAATGTTATAAGGCATCGTATTTGTGTTTTCTGGGAGTTCATGTCTGTGTATTTATGACTGCTTTTACGTGCTTTGTTGCCTTAGACATTATTTACTTTCATTAGTACTGACTTAGTATACTCTCATTACTCCCTGCACCTTATGTGCAGATTCAGGTGTTGGATCTGAGCGCTAGCTGTTTTCGCATTCTCTTGGAGCTTTGTTCGGGATTTTGAGGTAGTTGTTTGGCGTCCGCATCATACTCTCTTTCCCTTCTTATCCTTTTATTTGATATCATCTCCTAGCACTGGTTATAGTAAATAAATAGTAGTACGTTGTATTGGTTGTAATTTCTCATGACGGTTGACTCCGAGTTTTGGGGTAGTGTATTAACTATTTTATTCATTCTATTGTTTTAAACTGTTAAACCGTAAGAATTTTATGGAATATGAAACAGTCTTGAATTTTAGGGAAAGTCCCTATGTTATTTCACGGTGGATTGGCTAGCCTAGTATCATGATATGTGCCATCACGACCGGCTTCGTATTTGGGGTCGTGACAAGGGTGTATCAGAGCCCTAGGTTACATAGGACTCACCCGTCATGAGCAGGTCTAGCAGAGTCTTGCGGATCGGTACGGAGATGTTTGTACTTATCTTCGAGAGGCTGTAGAACCCTTAGGAAAAATCTCACATTCTTTAATTCTGTCATGTGAATCTGTTGATTCCTGAAACTAAACTTTTGTTGTTTTCATTCCCTCACAGATGGTGAGGACTCGCGCTACCGATCAGGGTGACCAGACACCAACTAGACTAGCGAGAGGTCGAGGCCGCGGTCGAGGTCGTGGCAGAGGGAGGGGTGCAACTCGCGCAGCAACTGGGGTAGTACCCGTGGATCCACCTACTATTTAGGATCAGGTCCCCGCCGTAGATGTTCTAGGGGGACTCGCACAGGCACCGACAGTGCTATTGTGATTCCAGGGCTTCAGGAGACTCTAGCTCAAATTTTGACTGTGTGCACCATTCTTGCATAGGCAGTCGTTGTTTCTTCTACTGCTGCTACTTCTCAGGCCGGGGGAGGCACTCAGACTCCAGCTGCCCATACACCTGAGCAGGTTATTTAGGGGCTTCAGACCCCGGAGGCAGTTCCAGCCCAACCAGTTGCCCCAACTCAGGATTTTGTGATTCCATTCATGCCAGATGATGAGCAGAGCAGGTTGGAGAGATTTGGTAGACTTCAGCCTCCGACATTCAGTGGTGCCAAGGGCGAGGATGCCCAGGGTTTCTTGGATAAGTGTCAGAGGATGCTTCGTACTGCATGGATACTGGAGACTAGTGGGGTCTCGTTTACTACCTTCCAGTTCTCAGGGGCTGCTTTTACTTGGTGGATGTCTTATGAGAGGCGTAGGCCTGTTGGTGCAGCACCCCTTACTTGGCAGCAGTTCTCCACTCTCTTCTTAGAGAAGTATGTTCCCCAATCTCAAGAGAGGAATTGCGTAGGCAGTTTGAGCAGCTGCGCCAGGGTGAGTTGACAGTGACGCAGTATGATATGAGGTTTTCTGAGCTAGCCCTTCATGCCACAGAGTTGGTTCCTACTGAGAGAGAGAGAGGATTAGGAGGTTCGTGATGGCCTCACTTATCAGCTCCATATTCTGATGACTAGAGAGAGTTTCAGGTGCTACTTTCGAGAAGGTTGTTGATGTGGCTCGAAATATTGAGTTATTTCACCGCCAGGAGCGAGAGAAGAGGGAGGCCAAGAGGCCTCGTGGATCTGGTAGTTTCAGCGGTGCTCCTTCCAAAGGACAGTTTCAGCATGGTAGAGGTCATTCATTCAGGCCTCCTCAGCCAGTCCACCCAGCCTATGGTGGTGCATCTTCGGGGCATGGTCCCTGTAGTTCTCATTCGGGTCGTTCTTCATTCAGTGCCCTTCCAGCCCAGAGTATATCTCGAGCACCATCAGTTCGGGGTTCCTCTATGCATGGTTCTTCTAGTGGCTATTCTGGTGATAGGGGTTCCTTTCAGTCCCCGTCTCCAGCTATAGGGAGTTGTTTCGAGTGTGGAGAGTTTAGACATGTATGGAGGCACTGGCCTCGTCGCCTTGGTGGGTCTTCTCAGCAGAGGGTTCAGCCCTCGACTTAAGCTCCAGTTGCTTCACCACTCGCCCAGGCAGCTAGGGGTGGGGGTCAGACAACTAGTGGCCGCCTTAGAGTGGGAGGTCGTGCAGGTGAAGGTCAGGCTCGTATTTATGCACTTCCAACCAGGCCAGATGCTATGGCCTCCAATGCAGCGATCACAGGTATTGTCTCAGTTTGTCACCGAGATGCTTTGGCCGTATTTGACCCTGGTTCCACGTATTCCTATGTTTCATCATATTTTGCCCATTTTCTGGATATGCCCCATGATTCTTTAGTTACATCTGTTCATGTGCCGACTCCGGTGGGCGACACTATTATTGTGGAGCACGTGTATCGGTCATGTATGATGTCTATTGGGGGTCTGGAGACCCTAGTGGACCTGTTGTTGCTTAGCATGTTGATTTTGATGTGATATTGGGCATGGATTGGCTATCTCCGTGTCATGATGTTCTTGATTGTCACGTTAAGACCGTGACCTTAGTTATGCCAGGATTTCAGAGGGTTGAGTGGAGAGGTTATATTGAGTATGTTCCTAGTAGGGTGATTTCCTACCTGAAGGCCCAGTGTATGGTAGAAAAGGGTTTTTTTTATCGTATTTGGATTTTTTGAGGGATGTCAGTGTTGAGATTCCCACTATTGATTCTGTTCCTGTGGTCCGCAACTTTTCGGACGTGTTTCCTGCAGACCTGCCAGGCATGCCACCTGACAGGGATATTGATTTCAGTATTGATCTGGTGTTAGGCACTCAGCCTATTTCTATTCCACCTTATCGTATGGCCTGTAGGTCCGTGACTTTCCGGACGTGTTTCCTACAGACCTACCAGGCATGCCACCTGACAGGGATATTGATTTCGGTATTGATCCGGTGCCAGGCACTCAACCTATTTCTATTCCACCTTATCGTATGGCACCAGTGGAGTTGAAGGAATTGAAAGAGCAGCTTCAGGAACTCCTAGATAAGGGGTTCATTCGTCCTAGTGTGTCACCTTGGGGTGCACCACTGTTGTTTGTGAAGAAGAAGGATGGTTCCATGAGAATATGTATTGACTATAGGCAGTTGAACAAGGTTACAGTCAAGAATAAGTATCTTTTGCCTCGTATTGACGATTTGTTTGACCAGCTTCAGAGAGCCAGTGTGTTCTCTAATATTGACTTGAGATCCAGGTATCATTAGCTGAAGATTCAGGATTCTGATATTCCCAATACAGCTTTCAGGACTCGTTATGGTTACTATGAGTTTATGGTGATGTCTTTTGGGCTGATCAATGCCCCAGCAACGTTCATGCATTTGATGAATAGCGTGTTTCAGCCGTATCTGGATTCTGTTATTGTGTTCATTGATGACATCCTGGTGTTCTCTCGTAGCCAAGAAGAGAACGCCTAGCATTTGAGAGTGGTTTTACAGAGATTGAGGGAGGATAAGCTTTATGCAAAGTTCTCCAAGTGTGAGTTTTGGCTTGGCTCAGTAGCTTTCTAGGGGCACGTTGTGTCCAGTGAGGGTATTCAGGTTGATCCGAAGAAGATAGAGGCGTTGCAAAGTTGGCCCAAATCGTCCTCAGCTACATAGATTAGGAGCTTCCTTGGCTTGGCGGGGTATTACCGTCGCTTTGTGGATGGATTTTCTTTTATTGCTTCGCCCTTGACCAAATTGAACCAGAAGGTTGCTTCGTTCAGGTGGTCGGACGAGTGTGAGGAGAGCTTTCAGAAGATCAAGGCTACATTGACCTCAACTCCAGTGTTAGTATTGCCATCATCTTCAGGTTCTTATACCATATATTGTGATTCCTCGAGGATAGACATCAGTTGTGTTTTGATGCAGGAGGGTAGGGTGATTGCCTACACCTCACGCCAGTTGAAGACTCATGAGAAAAATTACCCAGTGCATGATCTCGAGCTAACAGCCATTGTTCACGCCTTGAAGATTTGGCGTCATTAGTTGTATGGGGTGGATTGTGAGGTTTTCACTGATCACCGTAGTCTGCACCATCTGTTTAAGCAGAAGGATCTGAGTTTGCGTCAGAGGAGCTTGTTGGAGCTTCTCAAGGACTATGATATCACTATCTCATACCATCCGGGGAAGGACAATGTAGTGGTCGATGCCTTGAGTCACAGAGCAGAGAGTTTGGGGAGTCTAGCATATCTTCCAGCAGCAAAGAGAACCTTAGCATTTGATGTTCAGGCCTTAGCGGGTCAGTTGGTGAGATTGGACCTATCAGAGCCCTCCCGGGTATTGGCTTGTGTAGCCTCCAGGTTTTCTCTTTATGACCGGATCAAAGAGTGCCAGTATGATGACCCACACTTGATCTTTATTCAAGATAGGGTTCAACGAGGTGATGCCAGGGATGTAGTTATTGGAGATGATGGGGTTATGCGGATGCAGGGTCGGATATGCGTGCCTAATATGGATGGGCTTCGAGGGTTGATTCTAGTAGAGGCCCAGAGCTCACGATATTCCATCCATCCCAGTGTTGCGAAGATGTATCAAGATCTGAGACAGCATTACTGGTGGAGGCGGATGAGGAAGGGTATTGTTGAGTTCGTAGCTCAGTGTCTCAACTGCCAGCAGGTCAAGTATGAGCACCAGAGGCCAGTGGGTTGCATCAGAGGTTAGATATTCCAGAGTGGAAGTGGGAGCGGATCACCATGGACTTTGTAGATGGGCTCCCACGGACTTCGAGGAAGTTCGATGCTATATGGGTTATTGTGTATCGGCTGACCAAATCCGCGCACTTCATTCTTGTTGGTACTACCTATTCATCGGAGCGGTTAGCTGAGATATACATCCAGGAGATTGTCCGGTTGCATGGTGTTCCAGTTTCTATCATTTCTGAAAGAGGTACTCAGTTCACATCTCAGTTTTGGAGGGTCGTGCAGAGAGAGTTGGGTACTCAGGTCGAGTTGAGCATAGCATTTCATCCTCAGACAGACGGACAGTCAGAGCGCACTATTCAGATTCTGGAGGACATGTTGTGTGCATGTGTCATTGATTTCAGGGGTTCATGGGACCAGTTTCTTCCACTCGCGAAGTTTGCATATAATAACAGTTATCAGTCGAGTATCCAGATGGCTCCGTATGAGGCTTTATATGTTAGGAGGTATAGATCTCCGATTTGTTGGTTTGATCGAGGTGAGGTTAAGCTATTGGGCACAGACTTGGTGCAAGGTGCGTTAGATAAGGTGAAATTGATTCAGGAGCGGCTTCGCACGGTGCAGCCTAGGCAGAATAGTTATGCGGACCGGAAGGTCCGAGATTTGTCTTTCATGGTTCGGGAGAAGGTGCTTCTGAAGGTGTCACCCATGAAGGGTGTTATGCGGTTTGGGAAGAGGGGTAAGTCGAGTCCCCGGTTCATTGGGCCTTTTGAGGTGCTTCAGAGAGTTGGAGAGGTGGCTTATAGACTTGCTTTGCCACCCAACTTATCGAGTGTTCATCTGGTATTTCATGTTTTCATGCTTCGGAAGTTTGTTAGTGACCCGTCTCATGTTTTGGACTTCAACACGGTTCAGCTTGAGGGTGATATGTCATATGAGATAGAACCGGTGGTTGTTTTGGGTCGTCAGGTCAGAAGGTTGAGGTCTAAGGATATAGTTTCAGTGAAAGTCCAGTGGAGAGGGCAGCCGATGGAGGAGGCCACCTGGGAGACCAAGCGGGAGATGCAGAGCAGATATCCTCACTTATTTGAGGCTCCGGGTATGTTTCTAGACCCGTTCGAGGATGAACGTTTGTTTAAGAGGGGGAGAATGTAACGACCCGGACTCGTTCCGTGAGATTTAGCCATGTTTCTCTCGTTTCTGCTTTATCGTGTGTTGCTTAGCCTAATTATGTTGTGTTGAGTCGGTTGGTTCGGGTTCGGAGTGGTCATGGTGAGAATTGAGGCACTTAGTTTCTTAAATTGGCTTTATAGTTGGAAAAGTCAACCGAGAGTTGACTTATTGGCCAACGACCTCAGAATGTGGATTTTATGGCTCGGATAGCTTCGTTAGGTGGTTTGGGACTTAGGAGTGTGTTCGGAATGTGGTTTTGATGTCCGGAGTAGAATTAGGCTTGAAATGTCGAAATAGAGTTTTTGGCGATTTCCGGTTGGCAGTGGAAAATAGGCTATCGGGGTCGGAATAGAATTCTGGAAGTTGGAGCGGGTTCCTAGTGTCATTTTGGATATGTTGCAAATTTTCAGGTCAATCGGACGTGTTTTGGGTGGTTTCGGCATCATTGGCGAAATTTAGATATTTCTAAGTTCATAGGCTTGAATCCGAGGTGAATTTGGTGTTTTGGCATTGTTCTGAGTGTTTCGAAGGCTCGACTAAGTTTTAATAAGGTTATGGGATGTGTTGGCATGTTTGATTGAGGTCCCGAGGGCCTCGAGTGAGTTTTAGGTGGTTATCAGATCATTTCGGACCTTGAAAAGATAGCATAATTTGCTGGTGTGGTTGCAGAGATTTCTTGTTCTTCGCGTTCGCGATAGGGTTTCACGTTCGTGAAGAGCAACTAGTGGAGCTTGGATTTTTGTGCTATGCGTTTGCGGGGAGTAGAACACGAAATTCTATGCGTTCGCGCTCAGTGGGTCGCGTTCGCGACGTGTAGTAGGCTGTTGGAGGACCCCTCCCCCCAAGTTTCGGTCTATGCGTTCGCGTGTGGGGGTCCGCGTTCGCGGAGGAGTAGATTGGTAACCCTTCACATTCATGAAGCTACGGACGCATTCACGAAAGGCATTTTTGGTGCCAGACACGGTTATCCTACGCGGACGCATGGAGTCGGCCGCGTTCGCATAGAAGGATCTGGGCAGAAAGTATATAAACCCACCTTCGCGATTCTTAGCCCATTTCTCACCATTTTTTTATCGGGTTTGAAGCTTTTTGAGATGGGATGAGGAGGGAATCGAAGGGAATCGTCTGGAGGTACGATTTTTGAACTCAATACTCGATCCTGTGTTGATTTCTAAGTAATTAGACCTGAAATTAGTGGGATTTAAACCCAAAAAATAGGAAATTAGGGCTTATGATTTGGAGACTCGAGTGGGGGTTTGAGGGGCCATTTGCAATCCGATTTTGATGTTCTTGATATGTATAGAATCTTGGGAGTATAAGGCTTCTAGTTTTTTTATTTTTATCGAATTCCGAGACGTGGGCCTAGGGGTCGAGTTTGGTCAATTTCGGGATTTGTGCTTAATTTTGATAATTTTCGAATGAGTTTCGTCTCCTTAGCATTTATTGATGATATTAATATGTTTTGGTTAGATTCGGAGAAATCGGGAGCCGATTCAAGAGGCAATAGCATCACGAATTAGTATTTGGGCCGGTTTGAGGTAAGTAATGACAGTAAATCTTGTCCTGAGGGTATGAAACCCCGGACTTTGTATTTTCTCACTATTTTTGGAGTGGCGCACATGCTAGATGATGAGTGTCTGGCATGTACTGATAGGGGATTGTGACTTGGTCTGGCCCGTGGCAATTATTGAGTTGCGTATTGAATTCTAAATCATATGATATTTCATGTATTAAAGATATTACTATGTTTTGGGCGAAATGTCGTATTTGGGCCTCGCGCTATGTATTTGGACCCCTTGGGGGCTTTTACTGCTATTCCTCACTGTGTTTACTTATTATTTACACTCAGTCATATTATGTATGTGNTATATATATATATGGAAAATCTTTTAATTAGAATTTAATAAGTAAACTATTATATTTTCTTTGTATGATTTAAACTATAGTGTAAATATTGAGTTTTCTTATTTTTATAGTTTACTTTAAGTCTAAAAGTAGGATGGTATATATATATATATATACACGTTACCATCTTTTATGTAAGATTTAGAAAATTAAAACAAAAAAAGAAACGAATTTTTTTTATTAAAAATAAATCTTTGAAGCTAAAGTTAGGATAAAGTTTGTTAATAACAAACTTTATCTAAAAAAATCTAATTTTTTTTAAATTAGCTAACTAACCCCAAATTTTTAGCCTAAAAATCTCACACTCCTACTCCCATACAATATCACATTTGAACAACCTCTTCATCCATATTATTCTATAAATAGACAAAAAAAACAAAAAAAAAAAGAGAAGAAGAACGGACGAAGAAAAAAAACAAAAGGAAAGGAAAAGAAATAAAAGGAGAGGAAGAACGGGGAAAAGAAAAAAAAACAAAAAGAAACAGAAAGGAGTAAGAACGAAAAGAAAAGAAAAAAGGGAAGAGAAAAAAAAACTGACGGAGGCAGAGAAAGAATTGCCAAGCAAGAAAGAAAGAGAGTTTGAAAACGGAGTTCGAAATTTCGTTCGCGGTTTCGAGTTTGAGGTTCTAAAAAGTTAGCATTGCTAGCTTTGGAAATCAGTAGATTGTGACTGTGGTTTTATTGTGAAAAGCTTCACAAAAAGGTAATATTCGAATTTGATCATCAATACGAAATATAATTTTGTTGGTTCTGATTAATTTTGGCTTCATCTTTTATTCCCATTTCTATATCTTTGAATTGTTTTGAGTATTTTTTTTTCGAACTAGAGCAAACTGAATATTTGTTTGGGTGTCGCTTCAAGCTAAATTAGATTACTAAACTTTTTCTCATGGTAAAAAATAATATTTCCATTACAATTAAGTTTAGATCTTTCAGGAATCAAGTTATTAATTAATAATCATCTTGCAAAGTTTTTTTTTTATCATCCTTGCTGGTCTTATTTAACTCTTTGATGATATTGCAAAGTTATTTAATTTTTTCAGTTAAGTGTGTTTATATGTGTATAGAGGAATTAAGGTGGTGAACAATAAAAATAATTCTCATGTTGATAGTTTATAACTTGGTTTGTATACAAAGAATATGTTGTGAATATGTTATTAACTTTGTGAATACTGTTTAGTTTAACTTTATGCATGCATTCCATTTTTCATACGTATAAAAGTTCATTATATTAATTATGTTTAAGGTCATGGATGCAATAGTCAATTACTTAGACTCTGAAATTTCATTTCTATATAATTAGGACAAACGGAGTTTCTAAAAGGTTCTTCTTTAAATGTATTTATCCATTAATTCATCTATCACTGAAATTTAATAATTCTTATGTTATGTTGTGTACTTTGTGTCATGCGAAACAGGTTCGGGAATAATTTAATAATTTTGGCTTAGATAGAAGATTAAGTTATCCAATTTACAAGAATAATTTTTATTATGAAGTACACATAGGGGTTATGAATTAGCTATTTCAAGGAATAAATAATTGGAGGGGTAATATATATATATATATATATATATATATATATATATATATATATATATATATATAT
>ML311480.1:0-159703 GCA_005239505.1 Nicotiana paniculata | reverse complement strand
CAAGGGTTCAAATAGGAAATAGTACTGATTAGGGGGAATCAACACAAATTGTACAGAATAAACACATGATAAGCAAGGCAGAAGGAAAAAATTAGAACCCTAATAGACATGGTAAAGTAAAGATCATATAGAATCAGGGATTCAAACTGGAATATAGTACTGATAAACATAAACCTCTAAGAGTAAGCGAGGTAAGCACATAATAGGAAGAATCAGAAACCCTAGTAAGTTAAATAGGGTGAACATGACAAAAATACTCAGATTAATCGAAGCAGATTCATGAGAATCAAACATGCAAACAAGTTTGAAAGAATGAACAGTAAAGATAAACTCAGAACCCAAAGATTAAACCAAGAAACTTAGGGTTTTCAACATAATAAAATTAGATGAAGGAAAAACTTAAACAAATCGTTTAAGCACAGTGAAAATCACAGAATAACACTAAAGTCAGAAGAAGAATCGTTTTTTGAAAAGGGGTTAAGAAACCCTAGTTTGAAGATGAAGAGATGCTTTAGGAAAATCGGAAAATCTTTAAGAAAATAGCAAAATAACGCGGAATATACCCAGATCTATTGCAGATCTAAGAAATCCAGTGTTAAAATTAAGGTTTCATAGAGAGAACCCAAAGAGAGAAAGAGTCAGCTTAGAAACAACAGGTTCTAGCCGGAGATGGGAGGATCTTACTCAGATGGCCATGGACGGCCTGAGAATGACATGAAAGCCGTGGGAGGTGAGCACGGACACCGGGGGTGGATGAATAACCAACCGTCCCTTGAGGACCTCAGGGATGCAAGAATCGAGCCATAGAGGCTAGGGGTAGAGAACCGCCATTGTTACCGGCGAACCAGAGAATAGAGAGAGTATTAGGATTTGATGCAGAGAGGATTTGAGAGAGAAAGGGAAGGGGATGGCGGCGGATAGACGATGAGGGAAATGAGAGAAGTGAGGGTTTGGGAGGGGGTCGTTTGGATTAATTAAGGAAATGGTAAATCCGGACCGTTGATCTGAGTGATCAATGGTCAAGATTGAAGTGGGGTATTGGGTTGGGTAGGATAAATGTATTGGGCCTGGGTGTTTGGGCCGTTTTAATCAGACTTGGGTCTGGTCTAATTAGGTTATAAATGAAATAGAAGTGGCTATCTTTTAAATACCTCATGTAAATTAATTAAAACAATTTATAAAAAAAATAGCAGCTAATTATAAAAATAAATTTCGTGCATAGAAAATAATTAATAATAATTACTTAGTATTTTAAAAATACAAATGATTAATTTCTGGATAAAAATAGTATAAAATCGTATGATTGGGCTATAATTGCAAAGTTATTGCAATTATAGCCAAAAGGTGCCAACTTGGCTAATTATGAAATAATTTGGTCTTAATAGGACCAAAATAATTAATGAAACATGCTCTTTGAAATTATTTGTAATGTAATTTTATAATTATTTATTGGAAATAAACTGCTGGATACATTAATACAAATATAGGGAAATTGTGAAAAAATATCATTACTATTGATACATGATTTTGAAGCTATATATGCAAAATTTAAAATATTTTGAGAAAAAATTGGGTATCAACACACGACAACCAACTAAACCTGTGCAGTTTAATCATATACGGAGAAAATAATAATAACAAGAAATAAACAGCTAAATACGAAGAAAGGGGAACATGCTGAGGGGAGAAAATATCAAATAATGGAAATAACGAAGGAAAGCGACATATTAGATATCAATTTAAGCAACAGAAGTAACAGCACAAAAACAAGTACACGACATCACCCTTCGTGTTTTTACTCTCATCCTCACCAAATAATAAATAGAATGCACGGTATCACCCTTCGTGCTTTTAATATCATAATATGACACGACATCACCCTTCGTGCTTTTACCCTCTCTCGCAATATCATACACGGCATCACCCTTCGTACTTTACACTCTTCCTCACCCAAACAAATCAATAAAAACAATCCGGCAAGGAAATCAACAATACAAACCACAATAATAATGCCAAAACGTCCCGGTAAGGGAGTCAACAATAGAATCAATATCATCCCCGCAAGGGAAACAACTATACCAATCTCACCTAGTTACTCAATTTCACGTAGTAATTCTCAACTTGAACCAATACTCAACAATGATCAATACCCAAGAAAACACCACCAATATAGATAATTGTCAAATTAAACTCAAGTAATGCTTAATAAAAAATCACATAAATCACATTATTCGACTCACGGCATGCTTGACACCAACGTATAGATACTCGTCACCACACCTATACGTTGCACATTATACTAACACGTAGCAAATAAGACACAATACCTATTCCCTCAAGCTAAGGTTGAGCCCAAACACTTACCTCGAATTCCACGACCAAACTCAAGCCTCAATTACCGCTTTCCCTTTAGGATTCGCCTCCAATTCAATTGTATCTAGACATAATCAGCTTAATAATATCAATAAATGCTAAATAATTCAACCCCAATGCTTAATTATGGGTTTCTATCATTCTTCCCAAAAAGTCAAAAATCGACCCCAGGCCCGCTTGGTCAAAACACGAGGTTCGGACCAAAACCCGATCACCCATTCACCCACGAGCCTGAATATATAATTAGCTTCGAAATCCGACCCTAAGTCGAGGTCTAAATTCCCAAATTTGTAAAATCCCTAATTCTCTTAAAATTCCTAATTTCTGCCCTTCAAGAACAAGATTTAGGCCTAGAAATCTGATGGGTGTTAATGGAAAATGAAAAAAACGAGTTTAAGAACACAAACCTAGAACTTGGTGGTGAAATACCCCTTCAAAATATCGTCCCTAAGCTTCCTTCGTTTTGAAAATATGAAGTTATGGCTAAAATCCCGTTTTTCTACTGTTTTAAGTGCTCGGCGACAGTACTCAGTGCGTTTGCGTGAGCACTGACGCGTTCGCAAAGGGCAGCCTTTTAGAGGACTTATGCAATCACAGGAGGAGCTGTGCATTCGCGAAGGCTTAGCCCTGCCCCACCTTCGCGTTCACGTATGAGGGGTCGCGTTCGCATAACTCTCCAAGGTTCCTGGACAGCCCCCCCCCCCATAACTGTCGTTCGCGTTTGACCTGGTGCATTCGCGTAGAGTAATTTTCCAATGCCCCGCGTTCGCACCCCAGGTCTATGCGTTCGCATAGAGAAAATCCCAGCCTCAGCCCCACTTACTCTTCGCGTTCGCGTGGGTTACCACGCATTTGCATAGAACAAAACACCAGATACTAGCAAACAACATTCTCACCAGATTTTTCTAAGTCCAAACGACTCCGACACCTATCCGAAACTTACCCGAGCCCTCGGGGCTCCAAACCAAATATGTACACAACCATAAAAATATCCTACGGGCTTACTCGTGCGATCAAATCGCCAAAATAACATCTTAAACAACGAATTTAGCATAAAAATCAAAGGAAAATCTAAAGAACTTTCAAAGTTTCAATTTCACAACTACGGGTCCGAATCACGTCAAATGACCTCAGTTTCTTACCAAATTTTACAGGCATCACTCAAATACCATATTAAACCTGTACCGGGATTCGGAACCAAAATACGAGCCCGATACCATCAATTTCAAATATAATCAAATTTCCAAATACTCTTATAATTTCAGTAAAACATATTCTTTCAAAAATTCATTTCTCGGGCCTGGGACCTCGGAATTCAATTTCGAGCATACCCCCAAGTCCCATATTTTCCTACGGACCCTTCGGGACCGTCAAATCACGGGTCCAGGTTCATTTACATAAAATATTGATCGAAGTCAACTTAAATTCAATTTTAAAGGCAAAATTAGCATTTTTCTAAGTTTTTTCATATAAAAGCCTTTCGGATATACGTCTGGACTGCGCATGCAAAATGAGGTGAGATAAAAGGAGGTTTTCAAGACCTCGGAACACAATTTTGACTTATAAAATGAGAGATGACTTTTTAAATCATCACATAGGATTATATTGTAACCTATATCGCCATCTACCACTTCGAATATAGTGGTTTTGATCAACCCTTCGGCTTTCGAAGTATCATAAATATGTGTGGTTTGTAGCTGGCTAATTGTGTATGAAATTTTCGAATACAATTTACTTTTTTCAATTACTAAGTTGTCGTGTATTTGTCAAATTTTGAAGCTACATGTTAATGTCAATGTCGTTTGGGCGTAAAACAGCAGATAATTTAGGGAGTAAGTTACATATAACAGTGGGTTAATCTGTAGAATCTTTTTATCCCAAATTACTAGCTAATATTTAAGGTAGGTTGTAACCGATGAAATTCTCTTTGTATCCAAATAAAATATGTAGTAGTTTAAATCGGGTAAAATAAGTTATTGCATGTATTGGGCAAAAATCCCATAAAAGGAGGACAAACAAATCAGACCCCAACAAATAGGGCTGAAAACCGCTCGAATTACAAAATTGTAAGAGGAAAATATACGAGAATTTTTTACAAACCACTATTGTTTAGTGGTTATTAGCTAGTTGTAGCTACCATTTACTATATTACTTCCTATAGCTATTTTTTTGAGATTACAGCTAGACAAATTTTTGTATTCGAGTGTGTTCGACTGTATTCATGGCGTGAAACATGGGATTACAGCTGAACAAATTATTGTATTCGATTGTATTCACGGCGTGAAACATAAGATTACACTATTTTTAAATGGAAAGTGAATCAATTAACATAATAGACTCCTAATATAACTCAACAAACTCAATTATAACAACAAATTCTGTATTTCCAGTTATAAAAAAGATTCTCAACCGAAAAACACCCAAAAAACATAGCAATCTTGAGAGAAATTATATAATACATCTGAATACATAAATTATATTAATTAAAAAAAAACATATGAATACATTCATGGAATATAGCGAGACAGTGGATACAATGAAATACATAGAATACAGCGGGATACATTAAAATACAATGAAAAAAAAGACAATGAATATAATGAAATACATATAATACAACGAGATACATTGAAAGACAATGAATACAATGAAATACATGGAAATGCATCGAGATACATTGAAATGCATTGAAATATATTAACAGAAAATTCAAGTTGCTCAGCCTCCAACTCCGTCGTCTTTGTCCACTCCGGCAAATATGTGGCGACCTAAGAGGAGAATTGGTTTGAAAGCTTTGTAACGGAGGATTTAAGGCCGGACTAACTCGATCGGAACGCCGTTGATTTTGATCAGGCCTTTCCCGCGTTTGCAGTGGGTTACTGCTACCGCCGTCTTCTTCCGCCCTAAACATTGAATTGATTATGCCGCTGCCGGAGCCGTCGCTGGTGCTTCCATGGTCTTATGCTTCTCTGACTTCTACTGTATTGGAGAGAAATCCTAACCCTAAGCCTCTAGGTTTTAAGGGCACATAGGGAGAACGTGCAATTAGATTAGAGAAATGTTTAGTGGTTATTAGAATTTGATGGGTGGGAGAAAATAATACAAAACTTATTTTATGGCTTAAGAGTAGGAATTGACTATAAATAAATATTTGGTTACAAAAAATAAAAAGATAGCTACAAAATATAATTTTTTAAAAGGTATTTATTTAAAATAAAGTAACCAATCCAAAATATATTAAGAAAAGTGGCCCTTCTGTCGCCATTGGCTGCTTATTCATCAACCACTACACTCTTGGCTCTGCTACCGTTACTGTTCAGTTTTCAGCTTCTCGAAACGCAGGGAGAGTCAAATGGTGATGTGGGTATTTGGATATGGATCTCTAATTTGGAAGCCAGGCTTTAACTATGATGATCGCCTTGTTGGTTTCATCAAAGGCTATCGCCGTGTCTTTTATCAAGGTTGACCTTCTGCCTTTTTCCTAAACTGTTTCTATTTTAACACGTACATTTGATGGTTGGAATGCTACTCCCCTCCTTGCAAAATGTTACTATGTCCTTGTTGCAGTTGTGGGCCCAGTAGCTTTGGTCCAGACGCTATTTATCTTAACAAATTCATTCATGATTGTTAATTTAGAACCTAGTAGCTTAAAAGGACTAGAATCCAAATCCATAAACTTCAAATACTGGTTTCGCCTTTGAATTATCATGTGCTTCTTTAATGTGATACTCTTTCCCTTTAGTATATCTCAAAAGACCGACACATTTGTATATTCAGATATAGTTTAGCTTTAAACTTCTGATTTATAGACATAAATATGTATGACTTATTTTAGACACACGCTTCCAAAAAAAAAAAAAAAAATTCTTTGTTAAACTACATGTCCGGTCATATAGTATCACATAAATTGAGACGGACCAAGTATTAATTTATTTTAGATTTAACTATGACAGTTGGTCAAGTTGACGCTGGTAAGGAAACAGTTTTAACGAATACACGTTATGTAATGTAGGTAGTACTGATCATAGAGGGACACCAGAATTTCCAGGTAGAACAGCGACATTGGAGCCTGCTGAAGGAGAAGTTTGTGTAAGTGTTTTTTTCTACATTAAACCATTTGATGTCTGTGTCCTGAAAAATGAAAAACACACTCAGTTTTATGTTTGGATTCTGAGGTGATGATGTAACATTGGTTCCTTCTATATTCACTTCTTCTGAGTCCATACATTCTTTTGTTACAATTAGTCCAAATGCACAAGTTTATTCTACAGCTGATGTCTTCATTTTAAATCAACATTATTAGTCAAAGCAATGCCCGATTGATGCAAAGGGAAAACAATGTCTGATTCTATGGCTGTCTGTCCTGTAATTTTTTGTTCTTGTTCCTCAAATGTCTGATTGATGCAAAGGAAAAAAAAAAGGTAGAGTATGAAGTGTATATATTTGAAAGAAGATAATAAAGCTATCCCTCTTGGTGGCTCTTTTCCCTTGCCTTTCCTCTTGTGTCTCCAATCACAACAGTGTGTATATGTTTGTCCTTTCTTTCTTAGAGCTATCAAACTGATCAACTTAGTAGTGAAGTTTATTCTTAACCAGAGCAATGCAAAATCTTCAGCATATTGTTTCCACTTTCCAGCAACAACATACATTCTCAAAGAAAAAGAAACAAAGAGCTTGCGTGCTGTTTTATGTGATGAAATTTATCTGCTTATGTGTGACTAATTCCAAATAGTTGAAACTGATGACTCTTTATGCTTCTGATCAGTGGGGTATTGCCTATAAGATAACGAAGAAGGAAGATCAAGAAGTTGCACTGACAGTATGTCTCTCTTTTATGCAAAATGTTTTTTTATTTTATCCTTTCTCCAAGTGAAAGATTATAAAATATATGTCGTTTCAGCTTTTTAAGTGAAAATGAGACTCTGAACTCCGAAATTTTGTGTTTACATGAACGTGAGAATTAAAAAATTCATGCTTTCGTCAGATATGCATTTGAATCGCATTCAGTTTTTACTATGTGAATATAATGAAGTGTTATCTTGCTGTCTAAAAACCTATTGCCTTTATGCACTGAAGATCTGAGTTGTTTGTTACACTTGAACTTGATAGAGGAAGTTCTGGATTCAAGGAGGTGAAATGTGGACTAACTTCAAATATTTTGGGATCAGTCTGATCAAAAAGAAACAGTACATTCAGTTAAAACATATAAATTTTCGAGCTATAATATGCACACAAAGTTTCTAATTTTCATTAAATTGAGTAATATTACTGCTTATAGCATCAAAAAGGGGAAACCCCCTGTACACAAGTTGTATACATTAAATGAATTATAGACAGTTACATGTTTTGCTGCAAGGGCAGTTAATCATCTATGCTCATTGGAGTCTCACACGAGGTCCAAAATGTACAACAGCAGCGTCACATGCTGTATTTCTAATCTGTGTTTGTCCATTAAGAAAGTGCTAATATACTCCAAAGTTGGAAATAAATCATTAAGCTTGAAGTTGTCTTACTATGCATATTTGAACGAGGAGGGTGTTCGGTTGCCCGGCAGTGAGGCATGCATAATCAGTAAATGGCATAATCCCTGGTTCTTTTTCACTAAATGCCAGGAAACAGAATCTCTTATGTTGCCTTAGAAATTCATATTAAAGTAGTTGGTTGTAATTTATCACCCCTTATACCATGAAAGAGAAGTTGAGCTAGACTTGATTTGACTTACCAGTGGCTCTTGCAGATAATATTTTCTTGAGAGGATTCCTAAAAGGGTATGTAGAACTTCTGGATTTCGTTATCTGGGTAGTTGAATTTCTGAATAGGACGTTTAAGATTCAAATTTAGGTAACTCTACAATTTGTTGTACTAAATGAACAAATTCTACTTTCACAAGGTAGGGGAAAGGTCTGCGTACACACTACCCTCTAGGGCTATGCATGGATCGGATCGGATCGAATTTAGCACATTTCGGATTCGGATTTCGCATTCTAGAAAATGCAATCCAAATCTGATCCGAATTATATCGGATCGGATTTTAAAGTTTGGATCCGATCGGATTTCGGATTGTATTATTATGCCTCAAAGTTGCAAGCTAATATGTATATTTTCTTTGTAAAGAGGCAATACATTAAGAAAAATTCATGTTTATGCAATTATGAGAGTACTATGGTGCCAATATAGCTAAATCTAGCAATTGTAAAGGTAATAACTTGGAGGAAGATGTAAAGGAAGTACTGACTATCCGAAATTAAAGTGTAGTATTTATACATTGCCTAATAATTTCGGATTTCGGATCGGATCGGATCGGATTAAAATATACCAATCCGAATCCGATCCGAAATTTTAATAAACACAATCCGAAATCCGATCCAATCCGAAATCCGAAATTGAATGGATCGGTTCGGATTTTGGATATCCGATCCGAATGAACAGCCCTACTACCCTCCTCAGACTCACTTGTAGGATTACACTGGGTATGTTGTTATTGTTGTTGTAAAATGCACAAATTGTCATCAACTAAATGTTCATGTTTCACTAAGATGAACTGGAAAACTGCATGCCCAATTTGAATCCAAAATATTTAGCTCCCTTATTATGGTATTCTATAAGAGTTTGACAAGTTAGTGGTTCCAGTATTCCAAATTTTACTTGAACTTCAAACTTTCACTTGTATGATGAGATTTTCTTATTTGTCTGCTTACTATTCTAATATATTGGTAGTCATGTGGCCTAAATCACAACATTGAATGACTCTATTTTTATTACGGAATATTCTTTTCATCTGTTTTCCATCTAGTACCTTGAAGTCAGGGAAAAGCAATATGACAAGAAGGTTTATGTAGATCTTTTCACTGTAAGTCATGCTGAACTAAAATTTAACTAAATAAAGTGCTTGGTTTATTTATAGTTCTTTGCTCTGTGATTATTGATTCAATAGCATATCAACTTTTACTCCAGGAGGCCGCAGCATCAGAACCAGCTGTTTCTGGTGTATTAGTGTAAGTTACAAAAACTGACACGCAACATGATTTCTGCTCAGTTTGGTTTTGAAGGTTCATATGCTTAACTTGACTGTTTTGACTATTCAGATACATAGGGTCTCCAGACAAGAAGGTTAACGAGAACTACCTGGGACCTGCATCAGTTGAAGAAATAGCTAGGTGCGTATCATATTTCAATGTTTTTATTACTCCCTCTATCCCATTTTATGTGAACAAACTTTTCCCTTTAGTCTGTCCTAAAAAGAATGTCATCTTTCTATATTGAACAATTTAGTATTAAAAGTCTTTCTTTCTTCTTAAGCTCTGTCCCAGTCAGACATCGTCACATAATTGGGACGGATGGAGTATTGTCTTTTCGTTATTTGGCACTAAATTTGACATTGACAATCACATGTCAGAATCTGTTAGAAAAGGAAATACATTATTATGAGTGGTGATCTTGATATTGTCCAGAGAAAAAAATATCTTGACATTGATATCCTATGTGAACAAAAGTGAGATTCATTTATATTTGTTAGAGTCCACATCAGCTAAGTGTATGTGTTGTAGTCTTCTTATATGGTTTCGGAAAATTATTATTGCATGAGCCAGCTTTTTGGTTGGACAGCCTTAGCGAGGACGTTGAGTCCGTAAAATGGGGATGTGTGTAACATGCTAATTAAATCTCATATCCGCAAAACACAAGAGAATTGTTAGGTACATAATGAAGTAGCCTTAGGAACGGACACGTTTTAAAACTGTGCAGGTCTAGGTTCAAATTGAACAATATTACAAATTTACAATATGATATCAGAGTCATAGCTCATCCTTGATGTTGGGCTGCCCAATGTTGCACCCATGTTATACCACTCCCCGCTCCAAATGTCCAGCCATGGACGTGCAGGAGGTGTTAATCATACATAGGTTACGTATATGGGCTGTAGTCTTCTTACGGCTAACATATCCTAGAGTAAACTTCTTGTCAATTCATTCGCAGTACAACATAGTGAAAAGGATAAGTACCCAAATTTAGCTCTTCATAGTATCATTCAGCCGCGGAAAGCATCTCTCTGTGCATGGAACATCTTCTCCATGACAACTCAAGCCTGAGCACAGAGGGTCTTGGAAGCCATGGAATCCTGGAGAAGGAACTTTCTCCCATCAATGTCCCTCTTCAAACTACATCTTAGTCATGGCTTGGGGAAGGAGTTAGTATTTGGTTATTCAAGGTTGTGAAAGGAAACTTAAACCTTTCATTTATATAACCAGTCAAATACAATGATAGTGTAAAGTTGCTAATGTAAAAATTAAATATGTCTTATGCTTTGTAATTTTAATGTCCATGCTCTAGAGTTTGGATTTAGGATTAGGTATTATCATTTGGCAATTGGCACCTTCTTAATGTCTACTTGAATCGTGCAGTCAAATCGTTGGTGCGAAAGGCCCCTCAGGACCCAATAGAGATTACCTCTTTCAACTTGAAAAAGCCCTTAGCCTCTTAGGTAACTTGAAAGCTGTCTTTCCTACTTCATTTCTTGCTTTACATCTGCTCATGCCTTATGCCTATTTATAGTCCGTTTGGCCAAGCTTCTAAAATAAGCTTGTTTTGAGAAGTGTTTTTCTCAAAAGTACTTTTTAAAAAAGTGCTTTTGGTGAGGAGTAGTTTGTGTTTAACTAATTAATTTGAAAAAGCACTTTTAAGCAGTAATTAGTGTTTGGCCAAGCATTTAAAAACTGCTTCTAAATGTATTTTTCTCAAAAGTGCTTCTCAGAAAAGTGCTTTAGAGAGAAGCTACTTTTTTCTGCTTCTCCTCAAAAACACTTTTTTTCCTTACAAAAGCTTGGTCAAACACCTCATTTTTCGGCCCAAAAAAGAGCTTGACCAAACAGGCTATTAATTTATACAACTGTTTTGTCCCGCTTACATTCCTCCTCCAATATTGTCATTTTCATTTGAACCAGGATGTGAAGATAAACATGTCAGTGACATTGCAAAGGAAGCCAGACGCATTCTTTCGGAAGAAGTAACCATCTCATGATCTTGCAGATACCTTGAGCATTGTTTTTCCCAAAAAAAACAAATACCTTAATTTAGTTCTCCAAGATGTTGATATTACATATGAGAGTTACACATTATTATTATTCTTTGCAACTAGGAGGGAAAATAATTGCTTTTCTTGTCTAAGGTCATAGGGTATTCTTAAAGCTCTATTTTCAGGCAAATAAATCCAGTCTACAAACATATTAAAGTTGCATATATTTTCACAAGGTCCACTGCTGACCTTTTTACAAAGGAAAAAAAAGAAAGCGTTAGTCAATTCCTGGATTTTAGAATGATATGAAGTAAAACAAAAGAAACATCCTCAATGTGGTATTATATTAGCTAGCTATCCCAATTAACAAGGTTTTCGTACGAAAAAAATAATAGAGGACCTGAGCTTTTGTTTGGTCGAGCAGATCATTCTAGAGTTAGTTTATACAAAAGACAGTAGTGTAAAGAAACAATTGTTCAAATTACGGAAAAGAAAGAATCTGCATTACGAAGTAAATAAAATAGAGTATTATTATGAGATATAAAAAGATAAAACACTAAAAAATTATTAGTATGAGACGTAAACCAACTCCAAGCATCTTAAAGATACAAAAAGATGTCGGACTTAGCCTGGCCAAACTTCTAAAATCAGCTAATTTTGAGAAGTGTTCTTCTCAAAAGTATTTTTAAAAAAAATGCTTTTGATGAGAAATAGTTTGTGTTTTGCTAATTAATTTGAAAATCACTTTTGAACAGTAATTAGTGTTTGGCCAAGCTTTTGAAAACTGCTTCTAAGTATATTTTTCTCAAAAGTGCTTCTCAGAAAAGTGCTTTTGGAAAGAAGCTACTTTTTTCTGCTTCTCAAAAACTGTGTCTGCTTCTCCTCAAAAATATTTTTTTTCCTTCCAAAAGCTTGGCCAAACACCTTAATTTTTGGCCAAAAGTACTTTTGGTAAAAAATAAAAAACACTTTTGGCCCAAAAAAAAGCTTGGCCAAACAGGCTAGCCCGTAGTTACATACTTCAAAAACTACTCCTTTCAATATTGTATATCTAGTTTTAGCACAAATAAAGACATTACAAAGATAACTATTATCTTAAAAGAGGCAATTTCTATATACAGGAGAACTAGGAGTGTACATGGTCCGGGTTGGTTCGCATTTTATCAAAACCAAACCAAATCAATTATATCGGTTTGGATTGGTTCGATTTTGTCGGATTTTTCGGGTTTTCGGGTCTTTTATTACTTACGTATTATTTCAATCTTACTTTGTTAAATATTTGATAATTAAATATATATTTACTAAAAATATAAAAAAATTGACAAACATATTATCAATTAAAATATTCTTATGGAATAATTCTATTAGTAACACATAATTGTTATTTTTTTAGTCGTCCGCCAAAAAATTTCGTTGATATACACATTCAGGTTAACCGAATTTAGTAATTAAACATAAAAATTAATATGATACCTACATATTAATAACCACTTCACATTTGAAAAATATATAAGAATTTAATAGATCTTAACATATGATATAAATAGGAAAGAACAAAGAGATAGACACATTTCAGTAACACTTGATAAGAAAGTGATCATACAACTTATTATTTAAGGTCAATAAATATAGAGCACTTCATATTCTATTAAAATTTATAAAAATTATATATTTATATGTCGGATTGGTTCGGATTTTTTTTACTCAATACCAAACCAAATCAAGCCAAACCACATCGGATTTTTTAATCAGTTTGGTTTGACTTTTCAGTTTGTTGCGGTTTTTCAATTCGGTTTGTACACCCCAAAGGAGAACATCGTTATGCATCTCACGACAAGTCATTAAATCAAGAAATAATTCTTGTTAGGATAACTACACTAAAATGAGTTTTCATTTAAAAGTCGTAACACTTACAAGCTAAATAATTAGGTTCCTTCACCAATGAACACAAATAGAGCAATATTGTTTCGAACGGGAAACAATAAAAAATATATAATTTCTGAAAATACGCTAAGACCTAAAAGCCATTAGCAAACGAAAACATGAAATTCGACAATTTCCAATGCCAGGTTAAGTTGTACCTCACCCTTACTTCGCAATAATAAAATATGTCGTTTAAGGTTGAAATATTCTCAAACTTCTTAACTGAAATTGACGAAGACGAGGTTAGTAAAAGAATTCTGAGGGTCAATAAGATTCAGAAATTGTGCACATTATTTCCGTGAAAGCTGATGAGCGAAGTGCTAACATCGAGAGCTAGGCACTGAATGTGCTTTGACGCGCACAGTCGAACACTAGGGCGGAGGCATCGCGAGAGAGAAGTGTCTCCCACATTCTACCTCAGGGGATTTTCTACGCGTTTTGCACGCTCCGAGAAAGTTTTTTAAAACTGCTACCATCGGAACTCTGCCTTCCACCGAAAAAGCCTTTTAACGCACTGCTACCAACACTTACACGAAGATTAATAGCCTGTTTGGCCAAACTTCTTTTCGAGGCAAAAACACTTTTTTTTTTGTCAAAAGCACATTTTTTCTAAATCACTTTTTTTAAAAGCACTTTTGAGAAAAATACACTCAGAAACAGTTTTAAAGCTTGGCCAAACACTAATTGCTGCTCAGAAGTGCTTTTCAAATTAATTAGTCAAACACAAACTGCTTCTCGCCAAAAGTACTTCTGAGAAAAACACTTCTCAGAATAAGCCGATTTTTGCAGCTTGGCCAAACAGGAAACCTCCCACAATGCACAAGCAAAGATGCTCCATTTACAAAATTGCACGATAACTAACAACTAAGGCTTCTAAGATCCATGACCACTAATTTTAACATTTCAGAACCAACTAAATATCACATCTCATATAAATATACTTCTAAAATACACTAAATCTCAGCTCCCAAATCTAAGATGAGAAACCGAAACTATTGATACATTCGAAAGATGATTGACTGGTCTGTAACTTATAATCTTCATCCATGAAAGCTTCATTCACTGTCCTCGTTATCATCTGCCACGGAAAAGGGAGTTTTAGAAACGAGAAACAATCATGTGACAAAATTTATGCAAATGATCAACAATTTCAGATGGAGTACTGTTGCAAATTACGTACACCAAAATACTTGTGTTCCACAAGATTGCACTTAATCTTGTTCTAGTTACACCCAGAGTTGAAGTGATTTAGTTTTAGGCCAAGAGCAAACAAAACTAGTACTTAATAGTTAATAGGGAGAAAAAAGAAACAATGCCTTGTCTAATCTAAAATTGTCAACATGCTAACAGGGAGAATCTATGCACATGGCCAGTGCAAACGAAATTATGGAATTTCGACAAAAGAGGAATATTGCCGTTATGAAACTTCAACCAAAGAAAGAGAAAAATCGCTGTTATTGCAGCACAAAAACATGCCACTAGTAGAACATCTAGGAGGACAGTGTTTAGCAAAAAGGAAAATACAGGGAAACTCAACTGAACAAGAAAGCTAATGCCTAGAAGGTAAAAGCATCTCAAATCAGCAAACCACCACTGTAGAATATATATGCTAGCAAATATACCTTCATTGAACTCCTCACTCTGACTGCTATCATCATCTTCATCGTCATCATCGTCTTTGTCGCCGTCACTTGCATCATCATTGCTGCTATCATCCTTTTTGTCGTCATTCTTATCCTCTTTAGGAGGTAACTTGGGTCTTGGAGGAGGAACAAAGCTGGTCGTTGATCTCCGTCGTGTATTTGAAACAATGTTGCTTAGGTCAATGCCTTCCAATTCCTTTGCTCTTTCCTTTCTCTTTTTGACTTCTTTGATTTCTGGGCCAATCAGAAGTGGCATCAGCATAAAAGTTACATAATAAAATTTCCCCTACATGCACCTATAAAGCTATTTAACACTTTCCAACTAGATATGGGAAGTTGTTCAACCAAAAAGGAGCGGATAAAAGAAGCAAGAAACTTAAAGTAGCAGAGAGATAATGATAGCAGCAAGAATTTGAAACAGAAGTGAAGAAGCTATATTACATTTCAGCTGTAAAATTGTTAGATACCACACTTGCGGAATCTTACTGCTCCTATTAGATACTTTTATATAGTAATATTTTACCTTTCTCGCTGGGATTCGTTGATAGTCCTTCTCCAGAAAGTATCTTTTCCAACTCCTTTATCAGGAAACCCTCACGCTTGTCGTCAGACACCTGCTTGGCTCTCTTATAAATAGAAGGAGCAACACTGGTTTTTAGGATGATCAGGGGCAGTTGAACGATTGAATTAGAATGTGGGTCCGTGCATCAGTTAATACATACAGAATTGAAATCTTACAAAAAGACAAACCTCATCCCACAAGCTTTAATTATTGATTTCAGATGCTCCACACGTTTTCCATATCCAGCAGTAGCTGGTGCTCCCTTTACAACTTTCTTCTGCATTTAGGTAAGTTTAATGAATAACCAAATACGTGCACAGGGAGTTTTTTTAACAAATAAGCATAATTATACGGACATTATCATAATAACCTCACCTTGGCAGGAATTTCAGCAGATGATCCAGATTGACCATCTTCAGAATCACTCTTACTGGTGTCTCCATCACTACTTTCATCTGATAGCTTCTTAGAAACTTCTTTCTGCTTTTTGGCAGGCACATTATCCTCTGAATTTGGACTTTTTCGTTTCTTCAGTCTTTCAGATTTCTCAGCTGTCTCTTTTGCGGCAGATTTCTTACCTGATTTTACTTTCTCTGCTACATTTTTACTTCGGCTGCTAAATGAATTAGAGTTTTCACCACTCTTCTTTGCTGCTTTACTTCTTTTTTCAGGGCTTTTCTTACCACTATTGTTGGATTTAGGAGCTTCAGAAGATGTTAACACCTGTTAACAAATTTTTTTTTTGAAAATAGATTAATAAACATAATCCCCCTCTCGAAGTAAAGAGCTTTTCGAAACAAATCCCACCTCATCTACTTGGTTCTGAATAAACTTCTTAAAGGCATCAAGAGTATTTTTCTCAAGACCAAGATCTTCTTCCAGAAGTCGACGAACACCAGCAAGAGTTATTGACCTGAGATAGAACATTCACTTGAAACTGTTAAAGCACATAGAAAAGAACAAGAGGAAAATGAAGGGCCAATATTTACATAAATAAATAAACAAATAAAACCTTTGATGTGAAAGATAGATACATAAATAAAACCTTTGAGAGAAGAGGTAATGTCGAAATTGATCAAACTATTAAACAAGTGTTCAAGTGTATAACTAGTGAATACACTTAATGTCCTAAAACCATTATCACTCATTTACTGCCATCCCATTTATAACCCATTAGGTTGAATGCACAAATTTCACCAGTGATTAACTCATTTTGCCACATTGTCAAGTATATAACAACACAATTACTCATGAAGACTTCTTTTTGGGTTTCTTAATCACGGCTTGTGTAGGTGCACGCCTCGACAAATACACCGGGTAACCTGCTACAGTTTACAAGCAGAGGTGTCAGGAAAATCTGCTCACACAGGTTAGATTAGATGGCTCACACTGAGTCTTGCAGGTGGAATTCGAACTTGGAATCTTTGTATTGTTGCTCCTAAGCATCAACCACTCAGCGATCCCTTGGGTACTACTTGTGAAGAGATTCTTATGGACTCAACAACACTAGGGTACCAAAGAAAGAAAAGAAAAGCGGAAGAAAAGAGAGAGAACAAGAGCTTTTGTGTACCGCTACTAGAAGAAACTTAGCCTACTAGGCACCATACCCTATCATGGATGGGCAGCCTTAAACTCATTGATAAAGTAAGGGCTCAAAAACAGTTATCTGAAAATGTGTAGTAAGTGTGACTGCAATACTTAGATTGACATTCAGGTAACTGTAATGCGAAATACTCATGTTTCATTCATTAGTCAACAAATAACCAATAGTTTTGGCAATACCCTTTTACCAACCAAAGACCCATTTTCCACCTTGCAAGTACATGACGACAGAATTGCTTCATGTGTTCTTATTGACTTTAAAGATTCTAAAAAGGGCACCTTGGCACCCTTACTTCAAGCCAGCAGACCCTCTGAGCAGTCCTGTCATGGTCAAAATTCCAACTTGCCGTGTGCACCAACAAGCACCGCAAAAGGTAACTAAACGTAACCCAGATATGATTTCATTAAAAGGATTGAGCCCCTTACCCTGTGGCCCTGCCTGAGGGAAAAAAAGAAAAGAAAGAAGCATCTATGGTTCCATCCTATCCAAATTTACAACAATCAGATTGTATAGCTCATGCATCAAACTCGCACTTAAAAGTATTGCAAAAAAAAAAAAAAAAATCAGAAAAGAATCCTTGTATTTTGGATCATATATGAGAAGTAAGAAATCTTCAAATCAAAGAATGTTAGCATTTGGAAGGAGACTAACAGATATATAGAAATTTAAATATTCAGCTTTTTTATAAGAGATTCAGGATTGAGCTTTAGAATAATATTTCCATTTTCATTAGCATGTGAAAAAGGAGCTATGGCGAACGGTCCTTGTTTAGGATATACAGGAAAGATAAAAAGGGAAAGAGAAGTAGTGTTCTAGCATTCTTGGTCATTCAAGGAAAGAGGTTCAAGGGGACCAGGTGGAGCCAGAGGATGAAATCATGAAAGGTAACACAGTAGACAAAATTTCACTAATATTTTTATCTCTTTTCTTTCTCCCAGCAACTTCAGGGGTTATGCCCAGCTTAGCTGCCTCATACGGATTTCAAGCAACTCTGCTTGCTGATTAAAGCAATAAAAATCTGCGATGGCCAAGGACAAAGTCATGGCAAGTCATTGCATGGAACAGATGTAAATAGCTTAGAATTGAAAAAAGAGGAGCTAAAGCTGTGCACAAGTATGATTAAAGCAATCGCAAAGCAATATGACAGTGATTCACAAGGGGTATTGTTTGACGTTGGAAGCAAAGCGACATCGGATATATATGAGACTAAAGGGTGCACAAATAATTCTCCGATAAAATGTTTTTCTCTTGAGAGAAATAAGGAAAAAGAGGGAAGGGCAAACAATCAAAGCCACTTTCAAGCAACTGTAGTGGCAACAGAAATCCTCTTTTCCTGTCATTCTTAGGTTGTTAAGGCCCCAAGGGTTGTTGGCAGAACCGGCAAGTAAGGAGTCATAGCTGTAAAAGATAGAATGAGTGACCCAGATAGCAACTAAAGATAACGTACTCAGAATTAGCTCTGAAGTGAGCAGCTCTCTCCCAGATGGCCTTCTTTATTGTGCTCTCACTTGGCTTTACACCTTGAGCATCCACTGATTCGGATTTGGAGCTCATAACGCCCATTATTGGAGAATCATCCATTTCTGCTTCATCTTCAAGTGCTGTCTCTTTGGTATCTTTCTTTATCGCTTGCTTTTTAGGGGACTCGGGCGCTTCTATTTCTTGTTTAGCTGAAGAAGCATCTTTTTCCAATTTTTCCTGAGAACCCTTAGGGGCACCATCATCATCAGCATTCTCCATTTGCTAGCATGTCAAACCAAAAAATTATTAGGTCCTCTACTTTTCCTTCGAGGGTATATAATTTTACATGCCAAAGTGCAAAATATGACAAAATGAAGAAGATGTTGCAGAAATAGCTACTGAAAGCATTGCAATTCGAAGCATAACTCTCATTTTATTAATCATAAATGGAGAATTTGGCTGTGAACTGACTAAAAAACTACCTAGAAAAGTCTTAAGTAGAAACAACCATAACATTTTCTGATAAAGAGGGTGTCATTTTAAGACTTGCATGAGGCCCTTAAGCCCTAAAGCTAGGTACAACTCCGATACCAAGGCAATGGGCGATCTGCGCTCTATCTTGAAAAGGTGGGACTAAACAATAAATATAGTTGACAAATTGCATGTTAATTGTTAAAAGAACACAGCGAATGAATATGTTAATGATTAGGAATAGGCGAATAGCAAATTAGACATTTCGTTTTTTTGATAAGGCAAATTAGATATTTCATATTAAACACTAGTCACTACTCCCTAAATCTTTTGCATCTAATTCAGAAATTTTAAACGACTTTCCTTAATTGACATGATTTTTACTTCATATATTTTACTTAATTGTTATTCTATTCAATTCCTTTATCAGATAGTTACAATTTGTGTTTATAAATATTTTTTCTTGTATTATATATAAATTTTCTTTGTGCATTTCTCAGTATATTAATACTAGCATTCTTTACTTAGAGCTCGCTAGATCTTAGTGCTTTTCTGTTCTTTTCAACTTTGAGAGCAGAACAAAAAAGTGTTGTTAAAGATCCGTTTGAAGTACGGTTAAGCCCTAATGTGAGCGCTTCTTCTCACTTGGATAGCAGTTCAATGGAGGCACAAATGTGCTAAGGCGTGCGCCTAATCGTCTAAGGATTCTGCTGAGATCATGAAAATTAAAGCAGTTACATGTTAGAATATGTCTTACTCGAAAAGTGTCTAGGTTCATGGACTCTGAGCATGAGACTATTTGACAATGATCTATAATGTTCAATAACATATCGTTGAATATTCCATATTTAATTTTAAAATAATTACTCGCCTTGTTAGACATAGAGAATAGTTGCTTACCATGTTGTACATATCCTAAGACTCCTATATAAGAAGTCTCTCTCGACATTGTAACTCACCAGTTTTCCTATTTTCACCTATTCTAGCTTGAAAAAAATGGCACTAAACACATCTTTTTTACAAGATAGAGCTGCACTAAACAACAAATATATAGCTGGCAACATGACAAATTAATTGTCAAAAAGTGTTACGAATAATTTTACTACTAATAAGGAATAAGGAATTAAAAATTTTAGTATAAGAAAACTGTTCATTAACTGGATGGAAAAACTTAAAAGTGCATATGTAGTTGTTCACGAAGTTAAGTTGTTTACTGATATGGTGAAGAAAAGGCCTGCCGACAAGATTTATACAAAAAATTAAAGAATCCTACATAAGCATGAATTTCTATAAAAAACAAGATATCACCAACGTTAAATGGAATATCATGCGCAATTCCAAAGATGTGCAAAAGAATAAAAATCTGTCACTAGCACATGTAAAAGAGTTTTTCATTCCTTCAAACGCTCTTTTGTTTTTTTCCATATTGTCACGTGAGTGCTAAATAAGCCACCTCAAATTTTTTTTGCATCTGAATTCAAAGTTAGAAGCAGTTTTTAGACTTAAGTTTTACTAAATATATCTCACCTTATTGTAGGTTTTCAAATTGATATTTTGAGGGATGTTTGTTTATTTCACATCACATGCTTGTCTATGTCACAAATGCTTCACTTGTTATCACTTTTCTATCGAGTCTTGGCCGAACATTATCACACACATTGTACACGCGAGTTCTTGATTCGCACTTCTCCGAAATTCTTTCAAACTCCTTAGTTTCAGAGATTGGCGAACGAGTCTAACTACGTGGGATCTTGCAATTATTCAGTCCCATTCAAAAAATCTAAGAAAAGAAACTTTACTCCTGAAAAGTTTTAGGTCATTTTGCATGCATACACCATAGGCAGGGCAAGTGACCTTGCAATTAGTTAAATCTCCATTGCATCAATGGGTTTTTGACACAAATAATGCACATTTTATGCGAAAATAATAATAGATAGATCCAAGTTTAACCATGACGGGTTCACATATATATATTTTCTTTCTTTCTTTTATTGATAGAGATCAACCTAACCATTCCCCAACATCTACATGGTCAACGCGGTTCCTCACAAGTTGCGGCAATGGTGGACAAATATCAGAGTAGCTCATGGATACAATGAATATCAGAAATTAAAGTGTTGATTTAAGTTGCTAATCGAGTTCTAGGATCCGATCCCAGTCGCATTTAAATACATTGAGTTCGAGATTCACACTAACCTTAGAAGAGATCAGTAGCTTCACGGGATTACCCCTGGAAGGGAGGAAACCTATAATTCCGCTAAAGCAGGCTGGGGGCATGTTCTTCTGTTGTATCGGTCTACGGAATAACATGGCATTGGGGTGTGTTGAAGATGGCCGGATCAGTTTGGACTACTTGTTCGAAAAGTACGGTCGCTAGAACAGTTTTGACAAATTCGGAGAGCATTTCAGTGGCACAAAGGAGAAGTGGGAGAGAAGACGCCTTGTGGCTTTTGCTATTGCCCTCTTAGGAGTTTTGATCTTTCCACAACGACGAGTACGCATCAACATTTCTCCCTCTCTTCTGGTACGAGCTATGTTCGAAGGGAATCTTGAAGTTACGCTCGTGCCGATGATTCTCCCAGAAATGTTTCAAGCCTTGTCCGACTAATCTAAAGGGCATAACTTCTTTGAAGGGGCAATCTACTATTACAAATACGGGCCACAGAGCACTTCTTTCTACGGGAGCCGATCATAGACTACTTCATTGTGACAAACAACAAGATTTGCAGTCACGTTGAACGGATGAGATGTTGGAATGCCCCAAAAGGCTTTGATGAATGGCTCCAGTTCCTCACACATCTCACGGGGGATGCTATTTAGTGGAAGTTGTCTTGGATGAATGGAAAAACATGGGTAAGAGGGCTCCAAAGTACTTTATTGAGTTGGAAGGGCTAAGAAAGGTCCGCCCTATGCCCCTCTTAGAGTCCTAGAGCCAATTTGGCATAACTCAAGATGTCCCCCTCCAGCCGAACATGGATTGTTTAAGAATCCCTACAATGAGCGATTGGCAATTCCAAGGGCAAGAGGGATGTTGCGTGAATGGAAATTGTTGATATAGGGGAAATAGGATGGTGCACCCCTAGGTATTACTCCTGGAAGGATAAAAGACATCGCAGTCAAGCAGTGAGGGAGAGTTGCAAGCCTTGAGGATGTTAGGGCGAGCACACCATGACGTGCTACCACACATCCATGTCACTACTTCAAAGATAGAGCAGTAATTCCAGCACAATGGACCACATGATACCGGATCATAAAAAAGTTCCAGACAAAGTGGACCCAATCAAGGAGGATCCAAAAGAAGAGCTGGAAAAAGACGAAGAGGACCCAACTAAGGTTGACGTGATCTCGAAGTCAATGAATCTAAATACGACTCGGTCGGATCCCAAAACTCAATTAGCAACTTAATCAACACTTTATTTGCCATAATATTCATCAATGCAATCAAGAGCCCAGACCTCGTATCCATGAGCTACTCAGATATTTGTCCACCACCGCCGCAACTTGTGAGGAACCGCGTTGACAAATGTGGATGTTGGGAATGGTTAGGTTGATCTCCATCTATAAAAGAAAGAAAAAAATAGATATATTGTTCCGAACCCCTCATGGTTAAACTTGGATCTATCTATTGTTATTTCACATGAAACTCGTTGACGCTGGAGAGGTTTCCTAGTTGTAGGGTCAACACAAAGGATTGCCCTCCCTATGGTGTATGCATGCAAAATGACCTAAAGCTTTCTAGGACTAGAGTTTCTTCTCTTAAATTCTTAAATGTATAGATTGGGACTGAATAATTGCGAGATTGCACGCCAGACTTCTACGCCGATCTTTGAAACTAAGGAGTTTGAAAGAATTTCGGAGAAGTGTAAAGCAACAACTCGTGTGTACAGTATGTGAAATGTACGACCAAGACTCGATAGAGAAGTGAAGACAATGTAAAGAAAGTGACAATAAGTAAAGCATGTGAAGCATTTGTGACATAGATAAGCATGTGATAACAAATTTTGATAAGTAGATTCTGAAATAAACAAACATCTCTCAAAAAGGTCCATTTTAAAAATAAGTCTGCTATGGGCACTGCACATAGGCAGAATTTCACCAACTCCGGAATATATTTTAGGAGATGGTTGCACCAGCAAATAAGAATATAAGTGACTCCAACTGCAGTTGGACTAAGATTCAAGTATCATAGTGGTGAAGGTAGTGAAGGGTTTCAAGATTTCAGATATCGACATATTTGAGCAACAAAGTGCAACGAGATAGGTTTACTAAAGGAGAAACATTTTTTTTTTTGCAAAATCAAAGGATAAGAGAAGTAGGAAGGACGGTAGCGATAGCTGATAAAAAGCAGGGATGGAAGGCCATGTGGTTGAAGACGGACCATGTTCTTATGCGAAACCGTTAATTGCAAGCTAATCTTATACTTACTTTATTAGTAGTTGTTACTACTCCAAGATTAATCTAAACATTTTGTGTTCATTTTCTGCTCCCCTAGATTCTCGATTTCTTTCAAATTTCCCACACCCCATGTGCATATTCAGATTTTATTCCAACACATTACAATATATCTCATACTTATTTTATTAGCAGTTGTTACGGCACATTCATCTATGCATTAAACATGTTGATAATGCTTATAATCAAAGAGACCTTCTAAGATGCAATTTGAGATATTCTTTTTCTTATCTTAGATAAATATTATGATATTTCTTTTCTTTTGAAAGATGTCTTGACAAATACATGCTACAGCAATATACTGTACTTCAGTTGTAATTTCTAGAACTACCACATAAAATTAGATTTTGCAGAATGGTATGACAATCGGATATGGGGTATGTGAAATTAATGCTCTTTAAACAATTGAAACCATTATCCACCTTAACTCTTTTTTTCTACATCTTCTCTTTTATATTGTGAAAGTTACCTTTCTTCCCAAATGACACTGAAACAATCAGATGGTGGGAAACAAGAAACCGACAGAATACAAGGATATCATGTCAACGTAAAAGACAAATACATCAAAAAGATGTATATTTAAAAGATGTAATCTCCAATGAGGAGGGCGAGGCTAGTTGTTCTCCACAATCTTATGAGAATTACCTGTCCTTTTTATGTTACTTATTTCTACCAAATCCACATCTTTGCTTATGAAGCAAGAGAACGAGGGCTTCACTAGAAGACATGGTCATTTGTCTCAGAAGTTTTATGGACTTGCAATACTTTCAATAGACGGATAACACGTTATAAGAAGAGCTTCTTCTGGAAGGTGATGACTACAAAATGAACATTGGAGCATGTGATAAGTATCACTTTCTGGGCGAAACCATGTGCTTCAGAGAAGTGAAATATAACTCAAATAACAAATTCTCCTCCTAGTAGGTTCTCTTTTCTCTTTTTTTTCCTTGAAGGTTTTGACTCTCAATGGATAAAAGACCATTAAATGCCAATAAGAGGGTATCAATGGAAGAAGAAACTGAAGCAAGGTCCAGTAAGGTCTTGAACAAATAATAAACTCAGAAGCTGCAGTAATTTGGTTGTCTCGTACCTGCAATACACAGTCTCTTTTCCCTGTCAGAGAGCATTAGCTGGGCAAGTAGCTTATATTCATGTTTGTTAAGGAAAGTTTTTATCTTTTTTCTTTTCTATGGCTGTTGCATGTGGGAGTGCAGAAGAAATAGAGTCAAGTATTTGAAACAACTTACCCAGGAAAGCATTTTAACGGAAGCCAAAGAAAGAGTGCTATTCAGATGTTTGAGACCTTAAAAGCATCCCTTACTTTAACTAAAATTAGAACCTCTTCTTACCCCAAAAAAAAAAGGAACCTCTTCTTACAAAGGAAAATTAGAAAGCTAGGGAGTGTCGACTGTGAAGGGATGTGAGTGGTTTCATTATTGCCAAAATTGGCTCTAGTGCTCTCTAACATTGATGATCAACTCCTTGATTCAATTGTTTGACTTCGAAAGACAAACAAAATGGTCGGAATGCAGGTAAAGCATTCAAAAGCTGAACACATCAGAAAGGTAACAAGAAAGACTTGAAACTTTCATGTTAACTACGAGAACTTTAGGACCATAGCCTACCTTGTAAATTTGTAGGAATACAACAACAACAACAAACGCAGCATAATCCCACCACTGGAGTCTGGGGAGGACAGTGGGTATGCAGCCTTACCCCTACCTTGTGAAGGACCTTCTAAATTTGTAGGATTAAGAGTGGATAAATTAGAATTGAGAAGAGCAGATGCTTGCCCCATTCATTTATTTTTGGAGTCGTATGGATGTTCTTTTAAACTGTTCCAAACACAGATGCCTTCCCTGTTCTTTTTATTCATTTACAGAAGAATAGTAATGTGAGATACACTCTTACTGGAAACCATACTGGTGTTGTTTGGAATAATCAGTTTCAGCAGTCTGTTAAAGATTGGAAGTGGAAAAGGTGATTTGTTCAGACAATTATTACAATGTTAATGTTCAGTAAGGTGATGACAGGATCTTCTGGCTTAAAGATAAGAGTGGTGATTCTTCTGTGAAGTATTATAACAACTGTATCAACAATTGGCGTTTTCTTCTCTCTCTCTTTCTCTCTCTCTCTCTCTCTCTCTCTCTCTCTCTCTGCATGGTGTGCAGCTTATAGTGCAGTTTATATGATAGATAAGTTGTGAGAGAGAAGGCAACTACAATGTGGCATTCTATTTTCATCTTTTTTCGTGGTCTATTGGGTTATGCCAGCTGATATTAGATCTCATCTAGCACGGCATGTTAGAAAAGACCAGAGGCTGAAAATGGGACTTCTGAGTATTCTGGGTAGTTAAAAGGAAAGAATTGAAACTCATCTTCATAAGATAAATAGTTCCTTTTTTCCTATTTTCTTTTGATCCATTTTTGGGCCAACAAGAGTACTCCCCAGAGAGTATTGATTCATGGCGGTAGTATGCAATCAAAATTTATTAAAATAAGGAATATGCCAGAAGATCAAGAAGGTAAACACTAAAATGATAGTAAGAGATATCTACTAACTTTTTTGATAAGTAATTAAAAATATTATAAATTTATGCACTAAGCCAGTGCATCAGGCATAATTACAGGTTGTGCAAACCCTCTATTGTACCTAGCATTCCATCAACATAATGTTCAATTACCAGATTGCACCAAAAAGCTAACAAAAAAATACATCTCCGTTTAAGGCTGTGAATGTTTCTCGTTGTGCCTTCAAATATTCTGTTGTTTCTTTCAAACCAGACAGTCCACCTAAACCCCAAATCAAAAGAGATATCTCCTAACTAATAATGTTTCTCTAGACAACTTAGAGTACGTAAAATATGAAATTTCAATAACTGCTCTAATACATTATGAAATAGCTAGCAAGACAATGCAGAAAACAGACTACACAAAATGAACCATTTATAAACTAAGCAACCAATAAGATTACCTTCTCCAAGAACTGTTTAATGAATTTTTTATGCACATCAAGAGCATACGTTTCAAGCTCCAAGTCTTTCTCTATAAGTCTACGGACCCTCTCCAAAGTGAAGGAGCTGCACCATAAATTCAAAAGCCACTCAGCAATACGTTAGATCTATAAAATATTTGAATAAGAAAAGAGCCTTTTGAGGAGAAGAAGAGCATGCATGGACAATATTTGCCACTTTTAACCCTGAATTATCCTAACACCATCAGCTTTATTCCCCCCATATGTTGTTAGATAAAAGGTTTAGGTTAGATGGTCACACTCGAGCTGCTCAAGGAATAAGAGACATTATTGAGGCATTATTGAATTTCTATTTCCAAATATTGATTAGAATGCTCATCTATTTCAATGTGAGACCAGAAACCGCATTATATGAAAATGTAGCTGTTAATTCAGGATATCTCACAAAAAAATTAATCGGGATATCCATCACATATCAAGGTTGCTGTTTGACTTAATTCAAGAAAAAAGATCTTATAGTAAGTATCCAGATTATTTAAGAAAAAGAGGTCCAAATTTACTCCTCAACTTTAACAATGGTTAAAAATTAAGCTCAAATGGAGCTCCATTAAGGGTCAAGGGCCAAAACAAGACTTTATCCCAACAGATGGTTTAAGATTAACCAAAGATTGAAGCTCAATTAGGGGTCAAGGGCAAAAACAAAGACTTTATCCCTGCATATGTTTTAAAATTAAACTCAGATTGAAGCTCCGTTAGGGGTCAAGGTCAAAAGCAAGACTTTATTCCTACAAATGGTTTAAAATTAACCTCAGATTGGAGCTCATTAGGGGGTCAAGACAAAAACAAGACTTTATCCTTACAAATGGTTTAAAATTAACCTCAGATTCGAGCTCCAAAGGGGTCAACAGCAAGAACAAAGACTCTACCCCTACATATAGCTTAAAATTAACCTCAGATTGAAGCTCCATTAGGGGTTTAGGACAGAAACAAAGACTCTATCCCTACATATGGTTAAAGTTAATCTTAGATGTCAGATTGAAGCTCCATTAGGGGTCAAGGGCAAAAACAAAGACTCCATCCCTACAAAAGGTTTAAAATTAACCTCAGATTGGAGATCCATTAGGGGTCAAGGGCAAAAACAAGACTTTATCCCTACAAATGGTTTAAAGTTAACCTTAGATTGGAGCTACATTAGGGGTCAAGGGCAAAAACAAGACTTTATCCCTACAAATGGTTTAACACTAACCTCAGACTGGAGTTCCATTAGGGGTCAACGGCAAAAACAAAACTTTATCCCCACAGATGGGTTTCACACATAGATAAGGCACAAGATGAATGCCTCTGGGTCCTTTATTGGATCATATCTTAAGATACTGTCAGTTATGCACGGAAAAGATGATATAACATACTTATACAAACAAAAAAGTGGTATATTAATAATATTACTACTCGTATGTTGTTTGCTTCCGTTATCTTTTTATCTTGTTGTTGCTACTGTTTGTTGCTTCCATTTCACCGTTCTTTGAGTCAAGGGTCTATCAGAAACAACATCTCTACCTTCACAAGGTAGGGGTAAGGTCTTCCTACAAATTACCCTCCCCACCTCAGACCCCACTTGTGGGATTACACGGGGTTTGTTACTGGGTTTGTTGTTATTGTTGTTGTTGGAAAACTTGCAGGATAACCCAATGCTAACACAAAACAATGCAGGCCAAATATATTTTCAAATTACCTATCCTCCCTCCAACTGCTTCAATTTTTTTTACTCCTTTTCTTTTTTAGTTCGAAAGTTAAGAGATATTTTCACTCAACTTATAGAAATTAACACCCTTTACACTAACTAGGAGTAGAAAAAAGCACAAACACTTAATACGGGTAGGGATCCGGGTCCGTAAACCCGACAGTCCTGGCACCTCAAACTTAATCAAAGCACTGTATACAAAATAAATCTACGAAAACTAGAATAAAATCAGGAGGAGGGGGAGCATACTCGGCATTTTCTTTGAAATGTTGAAGGCGGGAGCGCAAAGCTGACTCAACCTTGGCTTCTATTCCGCCTTGCTTCTCTTCCCCCACCTCCCTCGCCATCTTCTGCTGTAACACCTATTTGCCTCCAATCACACACACACACACACACTAAAAATAAACACGCTTTTGAAGTCTCGAAGATTACAGTAATGTAGGGGGAGTGTTTAGGGCTTAACTAAACCTCAACAAGTGTGAGTCTCCCTTCGTTCACACCTTGTCTTTCCCTTTCTCCTTTCTTTCTACTGTTTTGTTTTCACGTGTACTTTTTTCGAATTTACCCATGGATTTACTGAGAGGCTTAAAATATGAACAATATCAATAAAGATCTTCTCTTTTTTATTTTTATTTTCCTTAAAAGGGGTTGTTTGGTTACTAGGTTTTTAGTGTTTCATTAATATAAATTTTGGGTGTGTTTGGCAGGAAAGGGAAATATTTTTCAATTTTTTAATATTTGGTTGGTTCAAATGCTTTAGAAATTATTTTTCTTATGAACTCATTTTTCTCCGATCGGAGAAAAATGTTTTCCCTATCAAGAGAAGGTAAAATATTTTTCAAAATTACTTCTCAACCTTCCTCACCCTATTCCATACCCTCACCAACACACCCCACAACCCCACACCCACACCACTTAGCCCCACACCATACCCCTATATCCAAAAAGGCATTCTTTTTTTCAAATTTTAGTTTCTTTCCGTCACCACTCACCCTACTATCCCCTTGCAAAAAAATATTTACTTTGTTTTTTTTTTATTTCAAAATTTCTATTTTTTTCGTTTTTCTGCACCGCCCGTTCCCNCCCCTCCCCCACACCAAAAAAGTTTTTTTTTTTATTTTTAATTTCAAATTTCTATTTTTTCGTTTTTCTGCACACTCCCCCCCCCCTCCCACCGCCCGGGAAAAAATATGTTTTAGTTTTAGTTTTAATTTTTTCATCTTTCGATTTACAGGTTCAAAATTTTACATGTTCCAAATTAATGAGTTCGAAGGTTTATGTGTTTGAAAGTTTACGGATTTAGAAATTATAAAGTTTACGAGTTCAAAATTTCACGGTTTCGAAAGTTAAGTTGTTCGGAAGTTTATGAAATTTTTGGGTTCGGAAGGTTGTTGGTTCGAAAGTTTATAGCTTAATGTTTATTGTATCTAAATTATTTATAAATACTCTTGAGAAGTTATTTTTCTTAATTTGTGTACTAAACACCGGAAAATGAATAAGATTACTACTTGTTTTTCAAGAAAATATTTTCTTGGAAAATATTTTTCACGAAGAACATTTTCCGTTATACCAAACACAACCCTTGTTTCAAAAGTTCTAGCTAAAAATACTCCCAAAATTATAACCCTGAGATTATAATGTCTTGATAACTTTGTTACTCACAAAATGACCCTTTAGGAAAAAGATCAATTACACTAACCTTTTCTGGTAGATTGACATAAAAAAGTTCCCTTCAAGAAAAGAAAATTGCTCACCTTGTTACAAGTTATGCGTCTTACTTTTTTTCCCTCTATTTCTAAAAAGGATCTCTACCTTTTTATTATAGTTAGTTTTAACTTATAACATTCTTAATTTATGCTTAATGATACTTCTTTATATGAATAATATTAGATCTTTTAAGATCATAGATTTAAAGCATATTTCTAATATTTATTTATACATGTTTACCTGTAAAACGGTACAGTTGAATTTTATATGTGATTTATAGACAAGCTAATCGATTTGATCCTAAAATGGTTAAAAAATTAAATAAAATGCAGGACTTAGCGCTAAAATCGAGATGAGATAGCAGGTGGCTTGATTCCGGGAGCAGAGCTTCTGAAGGCAGCAGTAATAACAATAAGCGAGAAATAAAATGTTATTGAGCTTAGAATAATGTGTATAGCATAAGTTTTTCAGAAAATTCGTGTCCCTACAATGGTTGTTGGAATCCTTATTTATAGTGGCACCTAGGGAACAAGGTCCTAGGATCAAGCCTCTTTTAAATGATAATTATGGGGGCCATTTAAGAATGTGTAACAGCAGGCTATGAATGCCATATTCTATGTAATAGATTATGCATTTGATACTGCAGAATATTCTTCGTTGAATGTTATCGGGTGACAGGAATTCATTTGTTTTCATGAGCAACATTCCCTTTGGGGGCTTCCCAGTGCCAGCCGAGACCGCTGCCTCGGTCTTGATTTCCACCTGTCTCATTTTCCATCTGTCTCATTTTCCATCTGTCACTCTATTATATGAGCATTTAATATGAACTAATTTTACCCTACACAAATAGTCTCCTTTCTTTCCGGTGGCACATCCTTGTGTACTCGGGAAGTTGGTAAAGATACCTTTCTTGGCCGGAAATTTACTGACTCCCTCTGAAAAAGTTTCTGACGCTTGATTAGACGCACGTCTCTCCATATTTAATGCTCCAAACACGCGTCATCCCACGATTCAGCAATACTTTCGCCGGTTCTCGGGGTTTCATAGCCACGATTTTAGCAGCCTATTCCTTTACTTATACGCGTCCATCTTCTTCTCTTACACCATAATTTTTCGAACTCTCTCAAACATTCTTTATTCAACTCACTCTTACCTTTAGCCTCTTTCTTAATAGAAAACCTTACTTCCTTCTGTTAACTATGGCCTCCTCTTCCAGAAACTCTTATTCAAAGAACAAAGAAAGCATTGATGATACTGCTCTTCCTACGGTGAGCACCATTATCTCCAAAAAGCTTACTACGACTAAGGACTTCGAAGAGAAGTTCCCTTTTGCTACCTCTTGCACATGGGTTGTTGGTGTATACCTTTCTTCCATCCGTCCTTCTAGCATCACGACTGTGAACGAAAACTGTGGTTGCCATGACTTGAACATCATCGCTCCTGACCTAGCGGAGCGGGTGACCTTCCCTAAGAAGGGTTTTACGTACGTTTACACGTACCCCTTTACTTTGGGCCCGTTTTTATTGAGCGGGGGACTTGACTCCGTAATCTTGAAGTTTTGCCTCCGCTATCAAGCCTGCTTGGCTCAGGTGAGCCGTTCTGTGTGGTGGACAATAGCTTATCTTTGGCGGTTATGCCAGGATACAGGGGAGGAACTCTCTATGGCTCAATTGATGAACCTTTATTCCCCCAAGATCTTCTGCGAGGGAATGATAAACTTCAACAAATGTGGTCATCAGCCTTTTCTTACCAGCATGGATGACGACGACAATCGTGGCTGGATGGAGCGGTTCGTTGTAGTTTCCACCAGGGGCATCATCCCGGCCATAACTCTATCCTTTCCTGAATCATGGAGTTGTACACGTAAGTTCAACGTCTATTCTATCTTCTGGTTAAAAGTTATTCCATGTTATCGGTGATCCTTCTTTTTCCATTATTTCAAAAACTCAGTGGACACCACCAAGGGTTGAAGGCTTGGATTAGTGGGTTCAGAAAATTTTGGATGTTACCACGCCTGAGACCCGCCGGTGGAAAGAACTGGCCCTTAAATACGGGTGGAAGGCCAACAATCATGGTAAGTTGATTCTTGAGTTTATCTTGTCCTTTATCTCACATATAAGAAAATTGGCTAACGTCTCATTTTGTTGAATTCAGGTCTTTCGAGGGTGTAACGACCCGTATTATTTTATGAGACTTGTTGGTATGTTCGGACGGGATCCTGAGGGGCTCGGTGAGTTTCAGATAGGTTTAAGTTGTGTTGCGCTCGTTTTTTTTTATGTTTCGACGTCGTTTCTTTAAGTATAAAGGGTACTACATTAAGAAAATGAACTCCAATTTTTGTTTTTATTGAAGCATTAGATCCGTATCGTAATTACGGAGCCATAAAAAAAGAATCAAATTTGGACATTGTATGAGGAGTTTATGGCCATTTTACTAAGAATTGAGCTGCCATATTTTTTAGATTAATTACGAAATTGCCACTGATTTGGTATTTAAAAATCTGCACTATTTTCAAATATTGAAACCAACATATCTCCTTCAATATAAGGTTAAATTGAGTGATTCAAGAGCCTAACTTGACTATAATTTTACAAGAAATATATTGGAGGCATCAAAAGTGAGTTTTGAGATCTTTTGGAACAAGAAACGAGGCAGAACAATGTTAAAATGAAGGTTTTATTTATTTAACATATTTTGAGTTGGGGAGCTCGAAATTGGGGAATTTTCGAGGCGATTTTCACCATATGAATTGGGGTAAGTGTTCTCTACTCTATTTTGGTTATATTTCATGAATCCATATTCGTTTTTGGCATTTGATTGATGATTTCAAAGTGAAATTTGTGGGTTATGTCTAAAATTTCATAAAGTGGATTTTTGAGTTTTGAACATCGATTCAGATTTGGATTTGAGTAAAAATAGTATGATTGGACTCGTAATTGAATGGGTTGACGGATTTTGTGAGTTATGTCAGGTTCCGATGTGCGGGCTCGGGTTGGGATTTTAAACTGATTTTGGGATTTTGATTAAAGATTCGACCTCTTACGATTGAGATTGGTTCTTTTAGCATTGTTTGATGTGTTTGAGTTTTTTTTATTAGTTCGAACCGTTCGGAGGTCGGTACGCGCGTGATGATATTTTGGAGCATCGTTTGGCATGTTGGGTATTGGATTTGGCTTCTTCAAGGTGAGTAACTCTTCTAAACTTAGTGTTGAGGGTATGAAACCCTACATTATATGTTATATGATTGGTATGGAGGTGACTCACATGCTAGGTGACGGGCGTGTGGGCGTACACCTTGTGAGTTGGGACCCTATGGTTCCCACGACACTGTATAGTAGCCCTATTTTGTTGATATCTGTGTTTTTACCATGTGATAAAGTAATTGAGTTGTCAATCATGCTAGATATCATGTTTAGACTTTATGTTGATACCGTTGAGACCCATAATGGTTGTTCCTTCCTGTTATTTCACAGACTTCATTGATATTTTTTACTCAGTCATGTTTATGCATTCATACCGTATCACAGTCTCAGTTGTTATCTATCGATACATCATATTCTTGTTGTCGGGCTAGTTTCATGACACTGTGAGCCCGTGAGTGAGACTTGAGAGATTGATGACTGAGTAAGGCCGGGGTCCTGGTTATGAGGATATTGATACCATATGATGTGAGTTGTCCGTGCAACACGTGAGTTGTCCGTGCGGATCCAGGTATTGATATTATGGCACGTGAGTTGTCCGTGTAGCACGTGAGTTATCCGTGCGAATCCATATATTGATATTATGGCACGTGAGTTGTTCGTGCAACACGTGAGTTGTCCGTGCTTAGCGCTTGGTCTGTAGGAGCCCCTCCGGAATCTCAACACCCCCAGTGAGCGCAGTCGACTATAAACGTGTGTGGATCGAGATACATGGCATTGCATGCACACATGGTATACATGCATTTGCATGCACGCATGACATACAAGCATAGAGATGCATTTTTCCTCGTGTTACATAGTATCACGTCATCCATGTCTTATTACACACATTGACATGTGGGCTTAGAGAAGTATTTTATACTTGTTATTTTGTAAATAAAATGAAACATCTTACTTATTGCTGAAAAACTTTTGGAAAAAAATCATAGTTTTCAAACGTACCTGTGTTTCGGCATTTGTGGCAAAAGATTTGAGTTCTCACTAAGATATTTGAAAAGCAGGCCTATTTTCTGGAACTGTGAGCAAGTTGAGCATTTTACTTCTGAGATACTCTTTTTATTACTTGTATTACGTTGTTGCGAACTGTTGTAGAATACTGGTATTGGACCCGACCTAGTGTTAGCTCGTCATTGCTTTCAACCTAAGGTTAGGTTTGTTACTTACTCAGTACATGGGGTCGGTTGTACTGATACTACACTTCTGCACATCGCATGCAGATATCGGTTGATGTTGTTGTTGTGCTCAATGGTTGCGGGACTTGAAGAGGTACCAACGTCCCTGTTGTAGCTGCCTCCTTTGTTCGGGGTAGCCTTAGCTTATGAAACTATGTTTACGTACTTTTCAAACAGACGATGTATTTATTTCAATATTTTTTTTGCTTTGTAAAATCTATTTGTAGAAGCTCATGATTTGTACTATCAGTTCTTTGGAAATGTATAAGATTCCGTCAATTACTTTCATTTAATTATCTTGTTAATATATTTGAAATTGGAAAATTATTAGTTGGCTTACCTAGCGGGTTGGGTTAGGTGCCATCACGACTAGTGGATTTTGGGTCATGACTGCAAGGCTTTATTATTATCCCCGAGGAGGACGTTTTGGCTGATCTTGCAGACACGACGAGGTTATTGCATGAGGCCTTCTCCCTAATGGGTGTCATCGGATCTACTTTTGGTGTGAATTCTTCCTCTCGGAGTCCCCGACCGTAGAGCAAGCAACAAAAAAGGTGACTCTCCTCTACGATCGAGGGTAAAAATAAAAAGGTGAAGAACATCGTGCCGAGCCAACCGCAGACACTGTGGTGATCGACGATGATGGGGGAGCCAGTGATGAAGGGGATTCTCTACATAGTAGACGACA
Organism: Nicotiana paniculata; assembly: GCA_005239505.1. Taxonomy (NCBI): domain Eukaryota; kingdom Viridiplantae; phylum Streptophyta; class Magnoliopsida; order Solanales; family Solanaceae; genus Nicotiana; species Nicotiana paniculata. Next base: position 124,724 of record ML311480.1, on the reverse strand, counting down.
ACCTTCATCGGCTCAACAAACTGCTCAATCTGTTGAGATGTCCAGGAGCTCTGGGAGAGTGTGATAGAGTGGAAGATGCCAACTCTCGCTTCCGGGCCCCCGTCGTTGCTTTCGGTACCATATAGATAGGTATCAAGTCTTTTCCGTCTTTGGTTAGCGAGCAAACAATAACTAGCATTATCTTTGGCGCAACTGCTTCTCAATCTACAATGTCATCACATTCATTTCCTTTTTCGCCAATTGTGCCTTCTCTGCCAACAACTGTTACATCATCTCCACAGGCCACAGACACTCGAGAGAAGTATATCCCTCCTCCCCAGCCCCTATTCCATGGGAATTTGGGGCATAACTATTCCCCCCTCCAAATATCCTCAAATGAAGAGGAACATTTCCCTCTCGATCTCTACCGGGTGCCATCTGCTATCCCGGCTAGTGGAACTTGCCAATTACCTGAAGCCTCTGACTTCAGAGAAAGATAGGAATTAAATACAGTTTCTCTCTCGAGAGTGTATGGTAAACAATGCCATGCACAACGCAGCAACAATACCATATTTGTTCCCTTTGTTGTTCCTTGTATCTTTGCTGACATGATTTTTAATTTGATTTTTTGCTTTGTGGGCTAACTTCCTTGCTTCTGAGGGCCTTCAAAGGTTAATCCTTGATAAAGAAAAACTCACATCCGAGCGAGATCAACTGTTGGTCGAGCAGGATCAAATTGTTGCTCGCCTCCCTACACAGGAAGCACAAGTTGCTAAGGCCTTTGAGTTGGAGGCTCGGTTGAAGCAAAGCGAACAAGAGGTGGTGACACTCAACCAATAGGCCGCGTTGTTAAGGTTACAACTTGAATAGGCCAAGGCAAAGTGGTCGAGGTCCAAAATATTGTTTTTTTGTTCCCGATCGTGAGGTTGCCTCTACTAAAAGACTGAATAATTTGGAGGCAACCTTGAACTCCAAAGTTGAAGAGGCTGATGTTGTTGCAGAAAAACATGCCCAGTTGGAAGAGAGGCATATGAAGGTCATAAAGTATAATACAGATTATAACTTTGTTATATGTGACCTTGATGTCAACCTCCAGGCCCCTAGATCTAAGCGGAATAACCTTTCGACTAAGGTTGACCTGCTTAAGGAAGAACTTCAGCGCCGAGCAACTTCCCTCATTGTTGAAAAAAATATATTTTATGTATATCATAAGGAGAAAAACCTTGGAAGAGGCCAAAGCAGACATCATTGACCTTGATTCTAAAATCGCTAAGGCCCGTGAGCTGGAGTCAACTGCCCGAAGGGGTCTCCCGGTCTAACCTGATGCAACTGACTCTTCTAGTTCCGTTCTGAGTTTTCGGGAGCTGAAAAAGAACCTGAAGGGGATGATGGTGAAGGCCAAGATTTTGAGTCAGTGGTAGATCCACCTACTTCTCATGGGGGTGTAGATGCTTCTTTTCCTCCGAATTCCGGGGATGCAATGGTTTAGCTTTTGCTTTCTTTGCTTTTCTTTTCCATACTTTTGTACTTGTGATTCTTGGCACATTTGTTGTATATAAAAGTACTTTTTCGTTTAAGCATTGTGCAAATTTTTCTTTTCTGCGTTGAGTTATGCAAGGCTTTGGGTGTATTTTTCCCCGATAGCATTTGGATTCCGGGCATAGATCCTTCCGGAATCAACCCTTTACTATGAGGGTTTCATAAGAGAGGGCCCTCTTATGTTTACGGTGCTCTTGAATATGATGTCTCTTGTTCATTACAACACTAGCATTTGAAGTACTTGATTAACTTTCAAATAATTAAATTAATTCATCGTTCGAACAAGAAACAAGATAAAAACATAAGGACTTTATTAAGTACATAAGCATTCATTGTGCTAAAAAAGAAATTTCCATTACTTGTGGCTAATTTTTACAACTTGTTTCTACAGGCTGGCCACGCAGTCCCCGATCCCGATGATACATCTTTGTTATCGGATTTCATATTCCGGTGTATGTGGAAGTCATATTGTCGTATTCTCATATCATTCCCCCCAGTGTTCGAATGCGAAGAATGCAAATTTGAACACTGGAAGTCTTATTCCTTCGAAGATCCCACTAGTGAATGGTTTGATTATCTTTGGTCCGATAGAAAACTTCACTCCTCATTAGGAACTTTGTTTTAGAGACAAAGATTACCTACAACCCCCAATGACTTGCACTCATGAGCGGTCGGGTAACCTTTGGCCCGATAGCAAGCTTTATTTCCCGGTAGAAATTTTGCTATCGAGCAAAAGACTATCTAACTGTCCCGTAGTGTCTTATTGCTTCCATGCCTTGTTATTTAAAGTTCTTACTTCGGATGACAATGCTTTCTTCGTAGTATGCTTTCTGTTGCTGCCTCGTTAAAAACCTTACCAGAAAAACTCAATTGGGACAAAAACTGGACGAAGGAAAAAAGAGTGCAACACATACTTTCACTATAGGAGGTGCTTCATCATCAATAATATCTTTTGAGGTGTGATGCATTCCAGTTGCTCGGCAATTTTACTCCGTCTTGATTTTCCAATTCGTATGATCCTTTCCCAGTGACAGTTGAAACCTGGTAAGGGCTTTCCCACCTTGGACCCAGCTTTTATGTGTTGATCTCTTGGGTACTTTGAGTCACTTTTCTTAAAACCAAGTCTCTCACTTAGAAAAAACGGAAATTGGCTCTTCGGTTGTCATATCTTTCCATTTTTTGTTTATGGGCTGCATCCTTATATGCACCGCTCCTTGAATTTGTCGAGCATCTCCAATCTGACCACTAGTGCTTCGTTGTTTGCTTCTTTGTCTGCCCGAAAATATCTCATGGTAGGTTCTCCTACTTCTATCGGGATCTAGGCTTTTTCTCCATATACGAGAGAGAAAGGTGTCTCCCCCGTGCTTGATCTAGCCTTTGCTCAATATGCCCATAGCATTCCCAGTAGCTCTTCGAGCCATTTGCCTTTGGCTTCTTCCAATCTCGTTTTGAGATTTTGAATGATTACTTTGTTCGTCGATTCCACCTGTCTGTTTGCGCTCAGGTGGTACGGCGATGATATGATCCTTTTGATTTTCAGGTCTTCAAGAAACTTTGTGACCTTTGCGCCTATAAATTGTGGTCCGTTGTCGCATTATGAAATAAACAAATAAAAAAAAGTTAACTAAATTTACTTAAAGATATTTATGGAAAATAAACAACCAAGGGAATAGAGAGTGGGGTATATAAAGGAAGTCACAAACAAAGCAACAAAATCATAAGACGCATAGTAGCCATGCTGTCGTGCCCCATTTTTCATTGCAAAATCGGGTTTCGACATTTCTGAGACAACTCCTTTCCTTTTGGAATGGGATATGGGATTTGAAGAGTCGCCACCTAACGGATTAAGGTGCGTTAGGGCACCTAGAGTAATTGACTCATGAAACTAGTTTGCATCACCAGAGATCGGGTAAGGGCTCGAAATTACCTTGAGGGGAAGGTGTTAGGCACCCCTCGAGGTCCACAATGGTGGATTCTGGCCGAACTTAATCAAGCGAATTAGTCTTTAAAGGAAAATAAAGTACAACTATTATTTAAAACAGGAATTAAAGGGATCCTAAATTTTTTAGCCTATAGGATCATTTCCATGCAATACTTGGTAACTTTACCCAGGTAGGGGTGCTACACATAGTATTAGTGCACATGTTATCATCTCCTTTACTACCAAATTACTATCTTTCAGTTGTTACTTAAGCGTTCTAGTAGCTTCTAACTCGTGCCTTATGCGTGCACTACCCGTCCCTTACCTATGGTCCTGGAGGTGTTTAGGACCTCTATTTAAGGTAGTTCTAGACTGACCTAGATTGCTAAAAAATGAGAAAAGCAACAAACAAAAAATTCAGATAGGACTGTCACATAAGGAGCAAATAGGGGCTCATGTTAACCTCCACAAGTAAACAACAAATGCACGCAACTCCAACATACAACTTTTATTGATTTAAGACCCTATAGGTAGGATATCTTGATGAGCATAACAGAATATAAGACATCACTTTTATTAAAGCGAGCAGTGGTACCTAAGGCTGTATTATGGCCGGTCCAGCCCGGGCCCGGTCCAGGCCCGCGAGCCCATATGGTAGTGGGCCTAAACAGGCCGGCCCGTTTAAGCCTGAGACCAATTGGGTCTATGAGCCTAGGTGGGCCAGTCCTACCATTTGAGCCCGCGAGCACGGAACCGTTTGGGCCCAGGACCGGCTTCTAAGTGGGTTGGTTCAACCGGGCCTAAACAGGCTAAACGGGCCCAACGGCTAAATTTAAAAAAAAAAATCTGAAAAAATTTCCAACCGTTGAAAACTTTAAAATATAACTGTTGGCCTGCAAAAATAGCCGTTTGGCACTTTCTAAAATAACCATTTTACCCCAACTTTATTTTAACCCCAAACTTTTTATAATTACACTTTTTCCCTATTCTCAACTATAAATACCTCCTCATTCTTTCATTTTTCTCACAAAATCATCAATATCTCTCAATCTCTCTGTATGGGCATTCTGGGCAGGTCGCAATAAGTCGCTAGTCGAAGGTTTACCCCTGATCTCTAGGGTTGGTTGAAGGTGTCTTGGAAGACGGGTCGAAATCAGATCTGGATAGAAGATTCATCTATGCTGGCAAAAGGGTTGTCAGAAAGAGTCCATTCTTATTTTATTGTTGCAATTTGTGAAAAATTATCAAGTTGGTGAATTGAAGTATTCAAGTCTTCAACGATATATAATTTTCAACAAGTTCTTCGTCAATTCGGTAAACTCGTTCCAACTCTTAATTTTTAATATTATAGTTTCATTTGTTTTATTTTGTATAATTATACTTAATATGGCATATTCTTTGAAAAAAAAAGTTTGGTAACAGTAAGAAAAAATTCAAGATTGGTGAATCTAGTGGCCAAGCTGTTAATCCTCCACTTCCCATGGCTCCCCGACCCAAACCTGTTACCCGTCCTACCCCTGATATTCTTGATAGCGATAACACTTTATTACAATTTACCGATAGTCAATTTTACCATGATATTGCACTAGGTGAACAATTAAACCATGAATATATGAATGCTCTTTATGGTAATCCAACTATTGATGAAAATGATGAGAAAAATGATGATGAAAATATAGATTTTGATGAAATGCAACCGGATGACGATACACCCACTAGTCCTATTGTTGAAGTTAACCAAACTAATAATAATCTAAATGATGCCCCGTCTGACCCTCCTGTTACTACACCCACTTTTTCTAGACAACCTTCTAAACGGAGCGAAACATCTCTTGTTTGGCCATTTTTTATTCAACTAAGAGAAAAAATAAGGCTAAGTGTAAAACCTGTGGATTAGAGTTACCTTTTAAATTTATTGGAGAACGGGAAGTTTGACTAGACACATAAGAAACACCCTAAAGATAAAGCCAAATTTCTTCAAATGAAAGCTGCGGCCGAGGGGACAAGTGTATCTAGTCAGGTTGACCCTAGTACCGGGTCAAATCAATTTCAACCGGGAATTAACACTGTTACCGGTGGTATTTTATATTATGATCCACGAAAAGATCGTGAAGAATTGGAAAAAATGGTTACTGTTATGTGCTTACCCTATAATTTTCCTTCTAACCCTCACTTTGTGCATTATATTAGAAGATTTTTTAATCCTACTTATAAAGGATGACCTCGCACAACTGTAAAGAATGATATTTATAAATATAAACATGAATATGAACAATTGCGCTATTTATTTACTCATATAAATTGCCGTGTTGCTATTACTACTGATATTGGTAGAAGTGGTAATGATTGTGATTATCTTACTGTTACCAGTCATTGGATTGATGAGGATTGGATAATGCAAAAGCAATTATTATTGCTTATAGAATAATTAATTCACGTCACACTGGGAAGTTTATTACTAGCACGGTTACAAATATTTGTAGATATTTTTTCATTAGAGATAAAATAATGTCAGTTTCAATGGATAATGCTTCTAGTAACACTAATGCTATAGCCTTGCTTACCACTACACTAAATTCTGCATTTAGTAATATTTTCCATGTTAGATGTATTTGTCATATTTATCATTTAATTATCGATGATGGTATGAGAATTTTAAATTTTAAAATTGAAAAGGTTAAAATGGCTCTTAACTGACTTTTTTATTCAAACCGTAGAAGTAGACTTAGAGAATATTTTAAAAGATGCGATAAATTTGGCCTAAGAGAAAGAAAGGTTCCTAAATCGCGTCCAACTTGATGGAATTACATGTATGAAAGTTTAGTTGTTGCATCTGAATATAGAAACCCAACAAACTCAACGTTTAATGCTCGTGTGGCTGATGATGATGATCACCTTACAAATTAGGCTTGGGCGGGGTTCAGGGGTTCTCAAAGTTATACGGCTATTGATTGTTCACAACTAAATGAGCTTGAAGTTTATTTGTCGCAGGGACTTGAAGAAGTGAATCCCGACGGCTCCTTTAATATTTTGGAATGGTGGAAGGACAAAGAAAAACACTTTCCGGTTCTTTCAAGGATGCCTCGAGATATTTTAACTATTCAAGCTTCAACAGTGGCATCAGAGAGTGCTTTCAGTCAAGCAAGCTCTCCAACTCGGAGAGCTTGGAAAAATCAGTACTCTTCAGAGATTGGATCCGTTCGGAACAAAGAAACTTTGGACTTGCTGAATCACAACCAGAGGTAGACGAAGCTTACGAAGAAATGCTAGCTAAACTTGCGGAGGATGCTGCTTCGCCCGAAAGCGGTGATGAACAAGCTTCTTTTCCACCACCACCAACGGAAATTCCTCCGGACCTTGAAGAATTTATGAAATTTGTAAGAAATACAATGTAAGCTAATATGTAACTTGTATTTTGGCATATTTTGATTAGTTTTTTTCCTTTTAATGGTGGTATTAGCACCTTGTCNGGGGGGGGGGGGGGGGAGGGGAGACTAAGAAAGATATTGACATTTTTTGTTAATGTCATAATAATAAAAATTATAACGCATTCCTTTGAATATCTCTTTTTGTGTTTGAATCTGAATTACAAAATTTATGTCACAATTATATAATATAATTTACAAGAAATTGCCTAAGATAAAAAAAATTTTAAAAAAATAGTTCGGGCCCACTTAGGCCTGGGGACCGACTTGCTTAGCTCGGGACCATTTGGGTCTGGGCCCGTCCCGGGCCGGTTACTACACAAAGGTCCACTTAGCCCGGGACCGTTTGGGCTCGAGACCAGTTTGGGACCGGACCACATAAACCCGGCCCACTTGGCCGTTTAGGCCCGCCCCCAACCCAGAATACAACCTTAGTGGTACCTATCAGTTTGCCTATTGATTTTGTTAAAAACTCTGAACCTGGGAAAACTTCAGGCAGTACTAAATCACAGTTCTTTTTAGCCCCAGAATTCCTATAAGTTTGCCTAAGTGATAACCAGAACAGAATCCTATAGGCATGGTATCTACAACTGTTAATTATAGACCTATAACATAGTTCATAAACGAGTTACTGATTTTAATAGACAGGTCTTTATCTTCTTTAGATCCTATAAGCATGCTTTCTAATTTTTGAAGAATTAGTTAACTCCTATAGGCATGATTTCTAAGTGTTAGAACTGATTTGTTTATTCGCTATAGACATGCTTTCTAGTTTACAGAATTAGTGAACTCCTATAGGCATGATTTCTAATTTACAGAATTAATTAATTCCTAAAGACATGATTTCTAGGTGCTGAAACTGATTTATTTATTTCCTATAGACATGCTTTCTACGTTTGAAAACTGATTTCACCCTATAGACATGATATCTAAACTGACTTTTATATCTCTTATAGGCATGACATCTATGTGAGCAGGAACTTTAAACAAATTGCCAGGCAAGTGTATTAAGTTACACAAATAAGATCTTATTCGCATGACACTAATGCACATTAAGATTAGAGATATATGGAAATCATATGAGCATGTATTTTAATGCAGAACTGACATAAACCTATGGGCAAGATTTCTAGTATGCCAAAAGCATGAAAGTTCAGAATCACAGACAATTGGAAAAACATCCTATAGGCTGGATCTCTAAATGCGCATAAGGAATCAATACAATGGACCTATAGGCACGATTTCTACCCCCATCTTTGAACAAAGATATATAGGAACCCCCTCCCAGCTTTTACTGATAACCCCAATGTCTATTACAAGTATTATTATTACAGCCAAATACGAATGAATTACATAATACTAATCATTACACTATGGGGAGCCTTAGTAGGCCCAATGTTAACCTGGAAACCAAGTCTTCAAGCAAGCAAGTATGAAGTAGGTGGTCCACCCATGATACACAAAGTGGGATTCTAGTGTGTCAAAGTTCCCAAGGGCCTCAGGGACCCCGGACAATGCTCACACCAGAACCCTATTCAGAACAACAACAGTTTGTAAAAGATTGGAAGACCAACCCCAATGTGTCAGTGTTCGAAGGAGTCCCAAGGACCCTAGTCAGTGCTCACACCGGGGGTGGTAAGTACCTAGGTAACTAATAGTTGGAGTTTGAAACAGCACATAAGGGGTAGGGAAACAGTTTTTAAAAAATAAACAGTTTTAGTTTTAGGTGCAAACAGATTCAAATTACAGAATTGCAAGCAGAACTCCACCTAGAACAAACAGAATCCATATTTAGCATATGGTTCAAACAGATTGGTATTGGTTCTGACATAGACACTGTACTGATTTTTAAAACAATCACAAAAGATACATGATACTTGAACTAATAGATAAAGTTGGCAACATATCACATGCTTGCAGAACATGGAACATACAACTGATTATACAAGGTTTCATATTACTAGAGATAACCTAATTAGCCTTGTCACTAGGTAAAATCATATGGGCTTATAGAAGACATAAGCATGTTGAAATCTTAAACTAATAAGAACATAGGATTGAATAGGGTAACAAAGACTAAAGCATGCCATCGAGAAAGCAGTAAACAGAAAACATTCTGAGGTTGAAATAAACTATAAGACAGAATAAGATAACAGGAGCTGGAACATGCCCTTTGAGAAAGGAGTAAACAGGAATCATAGATCACATAGAAACATGCTAAGATTGAAGTAAACTAACCACATACATAGAACAAAATAGGATAACAGGAGTTAACACATACCAGTTAGGAAGAAAGTAAACATGAATGTAATGGCCATTTGGATCCAAAGAATTTAGCCTTGGCATTCAGCCGGCTAAACAATGTAGAAATTAGAATATCACTAAGAGAGTTCTTTGTGGAAAAATAGAGAGCTTTTTTAAGTTGTGAAGTGAAGGAATGGCGAGAGTGTGTAAGTGTGAGTGTAAGTCTGTAAGCATAAGCGTGTGTTTAAAATCAGAACAATGAGAGGCTTTTATAGCATACAATAGAGCAAACAAATAAGGTAGGAAATCAACTGTACACAAATAAGGTATGAAGGCCAATTAATCAGTCAATTAGGATTAACACAAATCAATTAAGGGGACATATCACATGAGTATCACTTAAATTAAGGAGAATCTTACATGGAACAAATCAACAGACATGAATGAGATTAAATAAGGTAAGAGGTAAGTTCAAAGATCAATTATAAGTCATCCCCAATAATCAAAGCCCAGAAATCAGGCTAGCAAGAGAACTAAGGCAAGTAGTACCGGATACGAATCACATATAAGGAAAGAATAGGTACAAATCTTTTTAGAGAGATATCAGTTTTAAAAGAAAAGCATAATTTTCGAACCCTAATTAAGCGAGTAAATAAGTTAATCAATTTAATTGATAGAGCCATAGTAAACGGGCGAAACATTATAACCCATAGTCAAATAATGAAAAAAACCCCTAAGGTGTAAAGACATACAGATAAAACTCAGTCGAAAAAGTAAAGGAAGAAATCCTGAGTTAACACTTAAATATTTTCAAAGATGAAACCCTAGAGCATAAAGACATAGAGATGAAACTCAAGTGAAACTAGTTGAAAAGGTAAAGGAAGGAAATCATGGTTAAACACTTAAACGTTTTAAAACACTTTTTGCAGAAACTTCTTAAAAAATTGAAACCGTGGCTTATAGGGAAAAACGAAAATTGGTTGACACTAAAAGGAAAATATAGTAGAATCTTAAAGGAAAAGAAACAAGCAAACTCAAATCGCTTCAGATCTGAACGGATTTAACCAGAAATAGTAAAACCTAAGCAGAGGTGAGAAAAATCTGGTTTGAACCAGATATTTGAAGCCATAAACACGAAGATATTAGTACTCACAAACATAGGAGTCAATAGAGATGGATTCATCGAGAAACTGAGGGATTTGAATCAAGTCTGGTTCGAATCTCTTCGAGATTCCATCAAATAACATGGAAGCCGAACCACCAGTAGAGATAGGAGGCCGGATAGGGCCTAAGATCGAAGAGAAACCCCATGAATAGAAGGGTTATAGTGACGACAAACTAGAGTTAGGGGGAGGGTGAGAGAGAAGAGATGAGGGAAGGGATTCAGAGGTGGCAGTTTTGGAATAATAGGTAGGGTTTGGGGGTTGTTAGGTTAATTAAAAAAGGAAGGTTGGTTCTGGGCCGTTGATCTCAAAAGATCAATCGACCAGGATTAGATATAGGCTGGGGCGGGTTACAGATGGGTATGGTAATTGGGTTTGGGCTATGTGTATTGGGTTAGGTTAGCTATTGGGCTAGGTCGAAAACTCATTTCAAGAGAGGCAATTTGTTAAATACCCAATTAATTTGATAAAATAATTTATAGAAATAGTTAATAAATGATAAAAAAATTCTATTTATGCATGAAAATGATTTAAAACAATTACTTCGTATTATAAAAATATCAAAGGTTATTTTCGTGTAAAATAATGTAATTATACGCACATGGACTATTATCGCAAAGTTATTGCAATTATAACCTACAAATGTAAAATATAAGTATGCATAAAGTAATTAAAGATTAGTACAAATATAAATGATAAAATTAGGCAATAAAATCATTTGTGATGTAATAAGTAATTATTTGGACAACAAAATAATGGAATAATTTAATTAAAATTCCTTTTAAAATTACAGAAAATTATGGAAAAATATTAATTGATTCTCATGCATTGTTTTTGAAGATATATATGCATTTTGAATATAATATAGGGAAAAATTGGGTATCAACATCTGTCCCTCTTTACCCGGGAAGGATGAAAGAGTTGTTGGGTAAAGACATGATGGCCAATTTTGACCAAATAGGGTGATTTGAGAAACATAGGCCGCACTCTGGTTTCGAGCTGTCTACATATCCCTGGTTTTACAGTAATCAGGCCGTGTGTAGTTCTGGATCCACCGATGAAATGTACCGATGACGGATACAAGTTTTCGAATAGGTGAAATGGTTGCGATGAGTGGTCAGGTTTGAAAGAGTATGAATGAACTGGAGCGAGATTGCTCCTATTGGAATAATGGTTACTCAACGGGTCACCTGAAAATCAGAAGATGTACTGCAAGCATATACGTATAAATTTGCGTAAATTTTGACATGATGCAAATTCCCTTCAGACCATGATAGTTGTCTTTGGATGGTGAGGACGATGTCCTTAGACCATGACATCCCGAGCCATGAATTGTGCGGTAAGGGATTCGCAAGCCATGAAATGATGTTCTCGGGCCATGAAAATGGTGCCTCAGAACCATTACGCCTTTGAATAATGATGTGCAAATTCAAGAGATCCTCTGGCCCTGGCATGGTATCTTCCGGCTATGAGAATGGTGCCTTCAGACTATGGCGCCTTCAGACAAGTTGGAAATATTTAAGCCCGTGAGGTGCAAAGACATGGTGCTAAAATCAATCAAGACAAGGCTTAGTCTTGTATGAGGTTGAGGGCAGATCTTAGCCCGAGATAAGAGAACAATGTAAGAGAGATAATGCTTAGTCCCGTGAGATATTCGGGACAATGCTTAGTCCCATGGTAAGATAAGGAAGTTCTTAGACTTAAGAAAAAAGGAGGAAGGGCTTAGCCTCATGCAAAATTGAGACAAAGCTTAGTCTCATGCAAAAATCGGGACAGTGCTTAGTACCATGCAGAGAGAAGGCATTTCTTAGACTTATGCAAAGATTAGGTAGGGCTTAGCCTCATGCAAGATTGAGACAGGGTTAGTCTCATGCAAAAATCGGGACAATGCTTAGTCCCATGCAAAGAGATGACAATGCTTAGCCTTATGTAAAGAGGAGGCAGGGCTTAGCCTCATGAAAGATTGAGACAGGTCTTAGTCTCATGCAAAAATCGGGACAGTGCTTAGTCTCGTGCAAAGAGAAGGCAGTGCTTAGCCTTATGTAAAGATGAGGCAGGTCTTAGCCTCATGCAAGATTGAGACAGGGCTTAGTCTCATGCAAAAATCAGGACAGTGGTTAGTCCCATGCAAAGAGAAGGCAGTGCTTAGCCTTATGTAAAGTTGAGGCAGGGCTTAGCCTCATGAAAATGATTTGAGACAAGGCTTAGTCTCATGCAAGATTCGGGATAGTTCTTAGTCCCATGCAAATAGGAGGCAAGGCTTAGCCTCATGCAGGAAGAGGAGAATATGCTTAGTCTCATGCAAAGAAAGGCAATGCTTAGCCTTATGCAAAAAGAGGAGACAATGCTTAGTCTCGTGCAAAGAAAGGCAGTTCTTAGCCTTATGAAATTAGGGAGGCAATGCTTAGCCTCATGCAAGAAAACGATGAGTGATTGTGAGAAAGTAAAGTATTTCTTAGCTGGAGATGTTTGCTCCACATAATTTGTTGTCTTGAAGGCAGTGACTTCATGTGTCTGCGGATATCATTGTCTTATTGTGCCTGCATCCAAAAAAAAATTGTGAGTTATGTGGGGGAAGGTTGGTTCACACTTTTGTTTTCTGTTTTGCCTTTGCTCTTGATTTGCTCCGCTCTGTCGGAAGATCCTGTTCAAACTATTAGGGTAGCATTTTCTAAAGAAAAGTTTCTTTTAAAAAAAAAAAGTATGCGTGCATAATTTTCAAAAGACATAGTAGTATATAGTTTAGAATTTAGTTAGATGAACCAGTAACTGTGACACAATCCTAGACAATGCGACTTCTTATGCCGTACCCCACTGAACTAGATGACTTTCCTGACTGCTCCATGCGCTGCGGTTGGTTGAACTTGCATCGAAATTTTGAGGGTCCTCCTCAAAATTCTGCCCTAGTTTCTCATTGTGGGGAAAATAGAAATTTTGTTGAATTATGACCGAACGCACATGGATTCCTACATATCCCCTCTTAAACGGGAATCAGGTTGAGCGTAGTTCAATTTACATCATATGAAGAAGCATAAATGGTTTACACATAATATCTTTTGATTGCGTCTGAGTTGATAGGATTTGGCTAAATTTCCCCGTCCATCTCTGCGAGTATGAGTGCTCCTCTTGTCAATACTCTGTGAACCATGTAAGGACCTTTCCAGTTGGAAGAGAATTTTCCTTTGGCTTCATCTTGATGCAGAAAGATCTTTCTCAGCACCAGTTTCCCCGGTGCGAACTGTCTTGCATTCATCCTTTTTCCGTCTATGAGGGCTAGTTTCTCAAAGCGACTCCTTATCCATTCTGCGTCGCTGAGTTTGTCTTCTTGTATGATCCTCAAGGAAGTAATTTCTACTTTGGCAGGAATGACAGCTTCAGTGCCATAAACCAGTAGATAAGGGGTTGCCCCACTTGATGTGCGGACTGTGCTAAGTACATGGGATTTGCCCAGCAGAGTCTCCATGCTGTCGCACCCCCTTTTTCATCATGAAATCGGGTTTCGACATTTCTGAGACAACTCCCTTCCTTTTGGGATGTGATATGGGATTTGAAGAGTCGCCACCTAATGGATTAAGGTGCGTTAGGGCACCTAGAGTAATTAACTCATGAAACTAGTTTGCATCACCAGAGATTGGGTAATGACTCGAAATTACCTTGAGGGGAAGGTGTTAGGCACCCCTCGATGTCCATAACGGTGGGTTCCGGCGAACTTAATCAAGCGAATTAGTCTTTAAAGGAAAATAAAGCAATTTAGACAACTATTAATTAAAAAAGGAATTAAAGGGGTCCTAATTTTTAGCCTATAAGATCATTTCCATGCAATGCTTGGTAACTGTCACCAGGTCGGGGTGCTACACATAGTATTAGCGCACATGTCATCATCTCCTTTACTACCCAATTACTATCTTTCAGTTTTTATTTAAGCGTTCTAGTAGCTTCTAACTCGTGCCTTATGCCTGCACTACCCGTCCCTTACCTATGGTCCTGGAGGTGTTTAAGACCTCTATTTAAGGTAGTTCTAGACTGACCTAGATTGCTAAAAATATGAGAAAGCTAAGCGACAAACAAAACATTCAGTTAGGAGTGTCACATAAGGAGCAAATAAGGGCTCATGTTAACCTCCACAAGTAAACAACAAATGCACGCAACTCCAACATACAACTTTTATTGATTTAAGACCCTATAGGCAGGATATCTAGATGAGCATAACACAATATAAGACATCAGTTTTATTAAAGCGAGCAGTGGTACCTATCAGTTTGCCTACTGATTTTGTTAAAAACTCTGAATATGGGCAAACTTCGGGCAGTACTAAATCACAGTTCTTTTTAGCCCTAGAATTCCTATAAGTTTGCCTAAGTGATAACCAGAACAGAATCCTATAGGCATGGTATCTACAACTGTTAATTATAGACCTATAACATAGTTCATAAATGAGTTACTGATTTTAACAGACATATTTTATCTTCTTTAGATCCTATAAGCATGCTTTCTAATTTTTGTAGAATTAGTTAACTCCTATAGGCATGATTTCTAAGTGTTAGAACTGATTTGTTTATTCCCTATAGACATGCTTTCTAGTTTACAGAATTAGTTAACTCCTATAGCATGATTTCTAATTTATAGAATTAAATAATTCTTATAGGCATGATTTCTAGGTTCTGAAACTGATTCATTTATTTCCTATAGACATGTTGTCTATGTTTGAAAACTGATTTCACCCTATAGGCATGATATCTAAACTGACTTTTATATCTCCTATAAGTATGACATCTTTGTAAGCAGGAACTTTAAACAAATTTCCAGGCAAGTGTATTAAGTTACACAAATAAGATCCTATTCACATGATCACTAATGCACATTGAGATCAAAGATATGTGGAAATCCTATGAGCATGTATTTTAATGCAGAACTGCATAAACCTATGGGAGTGATTTCTAGTATGCCAAAAGCATGAAATTTTAGAGTCACAGACAATTGGGAAAACATCTTATAGGCACTATCTCTAAATGCGCATAAGGAATCAATACAATGGACCTATAGACAGGAATTCTACCCCCAACTTTGAACAAAGATATATAGGAACCCCCTCCCAGCTTTTGCTGATAACCCTAGTGTCTATTACAAGTATTATTATTATAGTCCAATACGAATGAATTACATAATAATAATCATTACACTCTGGGGAGCCTTAGCAGGCCTAATGTTAACCTGGAAACTAGACCTTCAAGCAAGTAAGTTTGAAGTACAAGTGGTCCACCCATGATACACAAAGTGGGCTTCTAGTGTGTTAAAGTTCCCAAGGGCCTCAGGGACCCCGATCAACGATCACACCAGAACCCTATTCAGAACAACAACAGTTTGTAAAAGATTAGAAAACCAGCCCCCAATGTGTCAGAGTTCGGAGGAGTCTCAAGGACCCTAGGCAGTGCTCACACTGGGGGTGGTAAGAACCTATGTAACTAAGAGTTAGAATTTGAAAACAATACATAGGGGGTAGGGAATTTTTTTTTAGAAAATACACACTTTGATTTTTAGGAGCAAACAGATTCAAATTACAGAACTGCAAACAGAACTCCACCTAGAACAAACAGAATCCATATTTAGCATATGGTTCAAACAGATTGGTATTGGTTCAGACATAGACACTGTACTAATATTATAAGCAATCACAAAAGAGCCAGAATACTTGAACTAATAGACAGAGTTGGCAACATATCACATGCTTGCAGAATAGGGAACATAAAACTGATTATACATGGTTTCATATTACTAGAGATAACCTAATTAGTCTTGTCACTAGGTGAAATCATATGGGCATATATTAGACAGAAGCATGCTGAAACCTTAAACTAATAAGCACATAAGATTGAATATTGTAATAGATACTAAATCATGCCAGTGAGAAAGAAGTAAACAATAAACATGCTGAGGTTGAAATAAACTATAAGACATAATAAGATAACAGGAGCTGGAACATACCATTTGAGAAAGGAGTAAACAGGAATCATATATCACATAGAAACATGCTAAGATTGAAGTAAACTAACCACATACATAGAACAAAATAGGATAACATGAGTTAACACATACCAGTTAGGAAGAAATAAACAGGAATGTAATGGCAGTTTGGATCCAAAGAGTTTAGCCTTGGCTTCCAGCCGGCTAAACAATGCAGAAATCAGAATAGCACCAAGAGAGTTCTTTGTGAAAAAACAAAGAGCTTTTTTAAGTTGTGAAGTGAAGGAATGGTGAGAGTGTGTAAGTGTGAGTGTAAGCGTATGCTTAAAATCAGAACAATGAGAGGTTTATATAGCATACAACAGAGCAGACAAATAAGGTAGGAAATCAATTGAACACCAATAAGGTGTTAAGACCAATTAATCAATCAATTAGGGTTAACACAAACCAATTAAGGGGACAAAATCACCTGAGTATCACTTAAATTAAGGAGAATCTTACACGGAACAAATCAGCAGATAGGAATGAGATTAAATAAGGTAAGAGGTAAGTTCACAGATCAATTATAAGTCAACCCCAATAATCAAAGGCCAGAAATCAGGCTAGCAAGAGATTTAGGCAAGTAGTACCGGATACAAATCACATATAAGTAAAGAATAAGTACAAATCCTTTAAGAGAGATATCAGTTTTAAAAGGAAAGCACAATTTTCGAACCCTATTTAAGCGAGTGAATAAGTTAATCAATTTAATTGACAGAGCCACAGTAAACAAGCGAAGCATTATAATCCATAGTCAAATAATGAGAAAAAAAACCCCTAAGGTGTAAAGACATAGGGATAAAACCCAGTCCAAAAAGTAAAGGAAGAAATCTAGAGTTAACACTTAAACATTTTCAAAGATGAAACCCTAGAGAATAAATACATAGAGATGAAACTCAAGTGAAACCAGTTGAAAAGGTAAAGGAAGAAAATCATGGTTAAACGCTTAAACCTTTTTAAACACTTTTTCCAGAAACTTCTTAAAAAATTAAAACCCTGGGTTATAGGGAAAAACGAAAATTTCTTGACAATAAAAGGAAAATATAGTAGAATCTTAAAGGAAAAGAAACAAGCAAATTCAAACCGCTTCAGATCTGAACGGATTTAACCAGAAATAGTAAAACCTAAGCAAAGTTGAGAAAAATCTGGTTTGAACCAGAGATTTGAAGCCATAAACATGAAGATATTAGTACTCACAAACATAGGAGTCAACACAGACAAATTCATCGAGAAACTTAGGGATTTGAACCAAGTCTGGTTCGAATCTTTTCGAGATTCCATCAAATAACATGGAAGTCGAACCACCAGTAGAGATAGAAGGCCGGATAGGGCCTAAGATCAAAGAGAAATCCCATGAATCGAAGGGTTCTGGTGACGGTGGGCTAGGGTTAGGGGGAGGGTGAGAGAGAAGAGAGAAGGGAGGGGATTCTGAGGTGGCGATTTTGGAATAATGGGTAATGTTTGGGGGTTGTTAGGTTAATTAAAAAGGGAAGGTTGGTTCTGGGCCGTTGATCTTTTGAGATCAACAACCAGGATTAGATGTAGGCTGAGGTGGGTTACAGATAGGTAGGGTAATTGGGTTTGGGTTATGGGTATTGGGTTAGGTTAGCTATTGTTCTGGGTCCGAAAATCAATTCAAGAGAGGCTATTTGTTAAATACCTTATTAATTTGATAAAATAATTTATAGAAATGGTTAATAAATGATAAAAAATGTTATTTGGGAAAGAAAATGATATTATTTAGTATTATAAAAATATAAAAGGTTATTTTCGTGTAAAATAAAGTAATCATATGCACATGGGCTATTATTGCAAAGTTTTTGCAATTATAACCTACAAATGTAAAATATAATTATGCATAAAGTAATTAAAGCTTAATACAAATATAAATGATAAAACTAAGCAATAAAATCATTATAAAATCATTTGTGATGCAATTGGACAACAAAATAATGGAATATTTAATTAAAAGTCCTTTTAAAATTACAGAAAATTATGGAAAAATATTAGTTGATGCTCATGCATTGTTTTTGAAGATATATATGCATTTTAAAAATAATATAGGGAAAATTTGGGTATCAACAGCTGCCCTTCTTTACCTGGGAAGGATGAAAGAGTTGTCGGGTAAAGACATGGTGGCCAATTTTGACCGAATAGGGTGATTTGAGAAATATAGACCGCAGTCTGATTTTCAAGCTGCCTACATATCCCTAGATTTATAGGAATCAAGCCGTGTGTAGTTCTGGATCCATCGACGAAATGTACCGATGACAGATACAAGTTTTCGAATAGGTGAAATGGAGTGAGTGGTCAAGTTTGAAAGAGTATGAAGGAACTGGAGCGAGATTGCTCCTGTTGGAATAATGGTTACTCAACGAGTCACTTGCAAATCAGAAGATGTATTGCAAGAATATACGTATAAATTTGCGTAAATTTAGACATGATGCTAATTCCCTTCAGACCATGATAATTGTCTTTGGATGGTTGAGGATGATGTCCTTAGACCATACCGGGCCATGAATTGTGCGGTCAGGCCATGAAATGATGTTCTCGGACCATGAAAATAATGCCTCCGAACCATGACACCTTTGAATAATGATATGAAAATTCAAGAGATCCTCAGGCCATAGCATGGTGTCTTCCGTTTATGAGGATGATGCCTTCAGAATATGGCGCCTTCGGACAAGTTGGCGATATTTCAGCCCAGGAGGTTCAAATACATTGTGCTAGAAGCAATCAAGACAAGGCTTAGTCCTGTATGAAGTTGAGGGCAGAGCTTAGCTCGAGAGAAGAGAACAATGTAAGAGAGACAGTGCTTAATCTCGTGCGAGATTCGGGACAATGCTTAGTACCATGCAAAGAGAAGGCAGTGCTTAGCCTTATGCAAAAAGGAGGCAGGGTTTAGCCTCATGCCAAATTGAGACAGAGCTTAGTCTCATGCAAAAATTAGGATAGTGCTTAGTCCCATGCAAAGAGAAGGCAGTGCTTAGCCTTATGTAAAGTGGAGGCAGGGCTTAGCCTCATGCAAATGATTTGAGACAGGGCTTTGTCTCATGCAAGATTTGGGACAGTGCTTAGTCCTATGCAAATAGAACGCGGGGCATAGCCTCATGCAGGAAGAGGAGACAATGCTTAGTCTCATGCAAAGAAAGGCAATGCTTAGCCGTATGTGAAAAGAGGAGACAATTCTTAGTCTCGTGCAAAGAAAGACGGTGCTTAGATTTATGAAAAAAAGAGGCAGGTCTTAGCCTCATGCAAAATTAATACAGAGCTTAGTCTCATGCAAAAATCGGGATAATGCTTAGTCCCATGCAAATAGAAGGCAGTGCTTAGTCTTATGCAAAGAGGAGGCAGGGCTTAGCCTCATGCAAATTGACACATGGCTTAGTCTCATGCAAAAATCGGGACAATGCTTAGTCCCAGACAAAGAGAAGGCACGCTTAGCCTTATGCAAAGAGGAGGCAGGGTTTAGCCTCATGCAAATGATTTGAGACAGGGCTTAGTCTCATGCAAGATTCAGGACAGTGCTTAGTCCCATGCAAATAGGAGGCATGGCTTAGCCTCATGCAGGAAGAGGAGACAATGCTTAGTCTCATGCAAAGAAAAGCAATGCTTAGCCTTATCCAAAAATAGGAGACAATGATTAGTCTCGTGCAAAGAAAGACAATGCTTAGCCTTATGAAATTAGGGAGGCAATGCTTAGCCTTATGAAATTAGGGAGGCAATGCTTAGCCTCATGCAAGAAAACGATGAGTCATAGTGAGAAAGTAAAGTATTTCTTAGCTGGAGATGTTCGCGCCACATAATTTGTTGTTTTGAAGGCAATGACTTCATGTGTCACTGGATATCATTGTCTTATTGTGCCTACATCCAAAGAAAAATTGTGAGTTCTGTGGGGGAGGGTTGGTTTGCACTTTTGTCTTCTGTTTTGCCTTTGCTCCTGATTTGCTCCGCTCTGTCGGATGATCCTGTTCAGACTATTAGGGTAGCATTTTCTAAAGCAAAGTTTCCTTTTAAAAAAAATATGCGTGCATAATTTTCAAAAGACATAGTATTATATAGTTTAGAATTTAGTTAGATTAACTAGTAACTGTGACACAATCAGAGACATTGCGACTTCTTCTTCCTCAAAATTTTGAGGGTCCTCCTCAAAATTCCGCCCCAGTTTCTGATTGTGGGGAAAATGGAAATTTTATTGAATTTTGACCGAACCCACAGGGCTGCCTACGTATCCCCTCTTAAACGGGAATCAGGTCGAGTGCAGTTCAATCTATTTCTTCTGAATCACTGTCCTTTTGTTTCATTGTCTTATTACATGTCACAATCGTCGGTTCATCGAGATAAGAAATAGTAATGTTGTAGTAATAAAGATTTGAAAATAAAATGGTAATAATAAAATATCAAGCCATTTAAAATGTCAAACAAAATGATTTTAAACAACGTTTTTGGAACGTTGAAAAATGTTATTTAAGACAAAAGAAAAATGCAAAAGTGGAAATCATTTTTCAGAAAAGTAAACAATGCTATTCAACCTTGCTACCCCGGGACTCGTCGGGCCCTTGATGGTCTAACAGTCCAGTTCTTGAGGAATGCTCCTCTCTTCATTGCTTTGATGGTAGGGACTTCCTCCTCATCCTCCTCGACGATCACACAACAGTCCATATCATCATCTTCCAAGAATAAATTCCTCAATGCTGCCAATGCTTCTTCTTCCTTTGATCCCCATGTGATATCGGCCTGATGGAAGGTCTTGCTCAAGTATGACATGGGTTGCTCAAGAGGGTAGTATGGACTATGCCATGGTGGTGACCATTCATCGTATTCCTGCCAGGTGTACTAATACCCTAGCCCAAAGGTTGTACCATGGCGTTTCAACTATATTGGCTTGGAGATACCCTGAAGGTTTTTACCGATCCCCCTGCCAGGTTCGTACCCTTTCCATACCAGTATACTCTCTATTTTGTTACTCCACCATTTATCCTTTTCAATCGCGTTAACATGCTCGATGCGATGGTAGGTTTCTCCACCTAACTTCCTTCTATTTTTAACCACCAGAACAGTCTGACTGGTGTAAATGGGGTTGCTCCCATCTCCATGGATGATCACATCTTGATGGTCCCACTCAAATTTTACCGCTTGGTGCAAAGTGGATGCGACAACTCCAACAGCGTGTATCCAAGGTCGTCCCAGCAATAGATTGTAGGAGATGGATATGTCTAGAGTAAGACAATGGCCTTCATTTGAGACAGGTTTGCTCAACCGAAAAATGCTACAGAATGGGCACAGTTTTTCGACAATTTGACTGAGGACCAGGTTCAATGGATGTTCGAATGGTTCCCTACCAGTGAGTTCATCATCAAATCTAGGGACGCTCCGCACTTGGTGTTGATCGGGTTAAGGGGAATATACCCTTATGTTCCCACCAGGGTTATGAGACAAGGGGCAGGAAGCAGGTCATACCGCGAATTTCTAAAATGAGTCATTACATGGCAGATTTTCAGGATGACGACATCCCATACAAATGTGAAGCTCAACATATGTGGCACCTAAAGATTATTGTAGAAAGGGACACCATCGATCCAGACAAGTACCACGCAAGGAATGTAAGCTTTTACTTATCATGGTTGGAGGACAGCATAACAGGGATAGTTGAGCCGGGAATCGGTCAGGGAAACACGGTCATAGACGAAGTTGCTGAAGCCCAAGTGAAATACAACAAACTGCACAAAAGGGTTCATGAGTCCGAGGCTGAGCATCTGGAGCAACACAAGATTGATATGGAACGGATCAATGAATGGAGGGAAATGGCTATCAAATCTAATGAAAGGCTGGAATATTTGGAGCAGGGTATGATGGAGTTGGAGGGGAAGACGAGGAAAAGAGTCGCTGACTGCCAGAATGCTGAGGGAAGCGAATGAGGACATCTAGCGAAGGTATACCTGCTATTGGGCATGCGACCTGGGGAACCTGATCGATGGAGCCAAGAAGATTAAGCCTGGGGTCCTTCTCAGACCAAGTAGATTAGGTTTATCTGCCTTTTCAAATGTAATAAGGCCAAGTGCCATTAATGACTTATCTCATTTAGTGTCGTTTTAGATTCATCTACTTTTACATTAATGAAATGAGGCAATTATTGGAACTAAAGTTCTCCAAATCAACTTGTCGCTAGGCCTACCTCGGGCACAACGAGGCTCCCAAATTAGGACGCGGATTTACATTCCCGCACTATGTGTTTAGATATTGCAAATACTCTTATTTTCCTTTCCTTTTTGATTATTCCCATTCCCCAAGGTTGGTTCACGCATACTGGCATCATCAGCTTATCATACTAGATCCAGAGGACCGACACCTTCTCCTCCTCCAAGTGTACTGAAAGGCAAAGAGAAAGCTAAAATGGATGATATGAACGACATCAGAATAGACAATACTGTACATATTGAGAATGTGGAAACTTCCGATGGTCGGGGCATTTAGGCCACAAATGATTTGGTTTTACGGCTTAAGTAGAAGATACTTGAACTACAGGGCGATCTTGAGCAGGTCCGTAATTTGGAAAACATCTCACTCACACTAAACGTCCCAGCTTTCAACCATCCAAATACCCAAAACTCGGCACCTCCTAAGAATACACCCAATCAACGCCCGCAGAATCTTCTCGCACCCCACCAATATACAACCCCTCCTCAAAATCTTTTAACCGTACCTACACCTCCTCAACATCAACATCTCCTAACTCAATGTCCACAAACAACCTATCACACTCCTCAGAACACATCCCAGCAGAGTCGCCATGATGTCGCGCCCTTTTTCATCGCAAAATCGGGTTTCGACATTTCTGAGACAACTCCCTTCCTTTTAGGATGGAATAAGGATATGAATAGTCGCCACCTAACAGATTAAGGTGCGTTAGGGCACCTAGAGTAATTAACTCATGAAACTAGTTTGCATCACCAGAGATCGGGTAAGGGCTCGAAATTACCTTGAGGGGAAGGTGTTAGGCACCCCTCGAGGTCCACAACAGTGGGTACCGGCCGAACTTAATCAAGTGAATTAGTCTTTAAAGGAAAATAAGGCAATTTAGACAATTATTAAAAACAAGAATTAAAGGGCTCCTATATTTTTTAGCCTATAGGATCATTTCCATACAATACTTGGTAACTTTCCCCAGGTCGGGGTGCTACACATAGTATTAGCGCACATGTCATCATCTCCTTTACTACCCAATTACTATTTTTCAGTTGTTACTTAAGCGTTCTAGTAGCTTTTAACTCGTGCCTTATGCGTGCACTACCCGTCCTTTACCTATGGTCTTGGAGGTGTTTAGGACCTCTTTTTAAGCTAGTTCTAGACTGACCTAGATTGCTAAAAAATGAGAAAGCTAAGCGAAAAACAAAAAATTCCGATAGGACTGTCACATAAGGAGCAAATAGGGGCTCATGTTAACCTCCACAAGTAAACAACAAATGCACGCAACTCCAACAGACAACTTTTATTGATTTAAGACCCTATAGACAGGATATCTAGATGAGCATAACAGAATATAAAACAACAGTTTATTAAAGCGAGCAGTGGTACCTATCGGTTTGCCTACTGATTTTGTTAAAATCTCCGACTCTCGGCAAACTTCAAGTAGTACTAAGTCACATTTATTTAGCCCTAGAATTCCTATAAGTTTGCCTAAGTGATAACCAGAACAGAATTCTATAGGCATGGTATCTACAACTGTTAATTATGGACCTATAACATAGTTCATAAACGAGTTACTGATTTTAACAGACATGTTTTTATCATCTTTAGATCCTATAAACATGCTTTCTAATTTTTGCAGAATTAGTTAACTCCTATAGGCATGATTTCTAAGTGTTACAACTGATTTTTTTATTCCCTATAGACATGCTTTCTAGTTTAAATAATTAGTGAACTCCAATAGGCATGATTTCTGATTTACAGAATTAATTAATTCCTATAGGCATGATTTCTAGGTGCTGAAACTGATTTATTTATTTCCTATAGACATGCTTTTTACGTTTGAAAATTGATTTCACCCTATAGGCATGATATCTAAACTGAATTTTATATATCCTAAAAGCATGACATCTATGTGAGCAGGAACTTTAAACAAATTGCCAGGCAAGTGTATTAAGTTACACAAATTAGATCCTGTTCGCATGATCACTAATGCACATTGAGATTAGAGATATGTGGAAATTCTATGAGCATATATTTTAATTCAGAACTGACATAAACCTATGGGCAGGATTTCTAGTATGACAAAAGCATGAAAGCTTAGAGTCATAGACAATTGGGAAAACATCCTCTAGGCAGGATCTCTAAATGCGCATAAGGAATCAATATAATGGACCTATAGACAGGATTTCTACCCCCAACTTTGAACAAAGATATATAGGATCCCCCTCCCAGCTTTTGCTGATAACCCTAGTGTCTACTACAAGTATTATTATTACAGCCCAATACAAATGAATTACATAATAATAATCATTACACTCTGGGGAGCTTTAGCAGACCCAATGTTAACCTGGAAACCAGACCTTCAAGCAAGTAAGTTTGAAGTACAAGTGGTCCACCCATGATGCACAAAGTGGTCTTCTAGTGTGTTAAAGTTCCCAAGGGCCTCAGGGACCCCGAGCAATGATCACACCAGAACCCTATTCAGAACAACAACAGTTTGTAAAAGATTAGAAAACCAGCCCCCAATGTGTCAGAGTTCGGAGGAGTCTCAAGGACCCTAGGAAGTGCTCACACTGGGGGTGGTAAGAACCTAGGTAACTAAGAGTTGGAGTTTGAAAACAGTACATAGGGGGTAGGTAACTGATTCAAATTATAGAACTGCAAATAGAACTCCACCTGGAACAAACAGAATCCATATTTATCATATGATTCAAACAGATTGGTACTGGTTCAGACATAGACACTGTACTAATATTTAAAGCAATCACAAAAGAGCCAGGATACTTGAACTAATAGACAAAGTTGGCAACATATCACATGCTTGCAGAACAGGGAACATACAACTGATTATACATGGTTTCATATTACTAGAGATAACCTAATTAGTCTTGTCACTAGGTGAAATCATATGGGCATATAGTAGACAGAAGCATGCTGAAACCTTAAACTAATAAGCACATAAGATTGAATAGGGTAACAGAGACTAAAGCATGCCAGTGAGAAAGAAGTAAACAAAAAACATGCTGAGGTTGAAATAAACTATAAGACATAATAAGATAACAGGAGCTGGAACATACCATTTGACAAAAGAGTAAACAAGAATCATAGATCACATAGAAACATGCTAAGATTGAAGTAAACTAACCACATACATAGAACAAAATAGGATAACATGAGTTAAAACATACCAGTTAGGAAGAAATAAACAGGAATGTAATGGCAGTTTGGGTCCAAAGAGTTTAGCCTTGGCTTCCAGCCGGCTAAACAATGCAGAAATCAGAATAGCACCAAGAGAGTTCTTTGTGAAAAAATAGAGAGCTTTTTTAGTTTTGAAGTGAAGGAATGGTGAGAGTGTGTAAGTGTGAGTATAAGTATGTAAGCATAAGCGTCTGCTTAAAACCAGAACAATGAGAGACTTTTATAACATAAAATAGAGCAGACAAATAAGGTAGGAAATCAATTGTTCACCAATAAGGTATGAAGACCAATTAATCAGTCAATTAAGGTTAACTCAAATTAATTAAGGGGACAAAATCACATGAGTATCACTTAAATTAAGTAGAATCTTATACGGAACAAATCAGCAGACATGAATTAGATTAAATAAGGTAAGAGGTAAGTTCAGAGATCAATTATAAGTCAGCCCCAATAATCAAAGCCCAAAAATCAAGCTAGCAATAGAATTAAGGCAAGTAGTACCAGATACGAATCACATATAAAGAAAGAATAGGTATAAATCTTTTCAGAGAGATATCAGTTTTAAAAGGAAAGCATAATTTTTGAACCCTAATTAAGAAAGTAAATAAGTTAATAAATTTAATTGATAGAGCCATAGTAAACGGGCGAAACATTATGACCCATAGTCAAATAATGAAACAAAAACCCTAAGGTGTAAAGACATAGAGATAAAACTTAGTCGAAAAAGTAAAGGAAGAAATCCAGAGTTAACACTTAAACATTTTAAAAGATGAAACCCTAGAATATAAAGACATAGAGATGAAACTCAAGTGAAACCAGTTGAAAAGGTAAAGGACAAAAATCATGGTTAAACACTTAAACATTTTAAAACACTTTTTGCAGAAACTTCTTAAAAAATTGAAACCCCAGCTTTTAGGGAAAAACGAAAATTGATTGGCAATAATAGGAAAATATAGCAGAATCTTAAAGGAAAAGCAACAAACAAAGTCAAACCGCTTCAGATCTAAAGAGATCTGAACGAATTTATCCAGAAATAGTTAAACCTAAGTAGAGGTGAGAAAAATATGGTTTGAACCAGATATTTGAAGCCATAAACATGAAGATATTAGTACTCACCAACATAGGAGTCAACATCGACGGATTCATCGAGAAACTGAGGGATTTGAACCCAGTTTGGTTCGAATCTCTTCGAGATTCCATCAAATAACATGGAAGTCGAACTACCCGTAGAAATAGTAGGCTGGATAGGGCCTAAGATCGAAGAGAAACCCCATGAATCAAAGGGTTTTGGTGACGGTGGGCTAGAGTTAGGGGGAGGGTGAGAGAGAAGATAGGAAGGGAAGGGATTCAGAGGTGGCGTTTTTGGAATAATGGGTAGGGTTTGGGGGTTGTTAGGTTAATTAAAAAAGGAAGGTTGGTTCTGAGCCGTTGATCTTTTGAGATCAACGACCAGGATTAGATATAGGTTGGGGCGGGTTACGGATGGGTATGGTAATTGGGTTTGGGTTATGGGTATTGGGTTAGGATAGCTATTGGGCTAGGTCTGAAAATCAATTCAAGACAGGCTATTTGTTAAATACCCAATTAATTTGATAAAATAATCTATAGAAATAGTTAATAAATGATAAAAAATGCTATTTATGCATGAAAATGATTTAAAACAATTACTTCATATTATAAAAATATAAAAGGTTATTTTTGTGTAAAATAAAGTAATTATACGCACATGGGCTATTATCGCAAAGTTATTGCAATTATAACCTACAAATGTAAAATATAATTATGCATAAAGTAATTAAAGCTTAATACAAATATAAATGATAAAATTAGGCAATAAAATCATTTGTGATGCAATTAGTAATTATTTGGACAACAAAATAATTTAATTAATAATCCTTTTAAAATTACAGAAAATTATGGAAAAATCTTAATTGATGCTCATGCATTGTTTTTGAAGATATATATGTATTTTGAAAATAATATAGAAAAATATTGGGTATCAACATCTGCCCCTCTTTATCCGGGAAGGATGAAAGAGTTGTTGGGTAAAGATATGATGGTCAATTTTGACCAAATAGGGTGATTTGAGAAACATAGGCCGCACTCTGGTTTTCGGGCTGCCTACATATCCCTGGTTTTACAGAAATCAGGCCATGTGTAGTTTTGGATCCACCAGTAACATGTACCGATGACGGATACAAGGTTTCGAATAGGTGAAATGGTTACGGTGAGTGGCCAGGATTGAAAGAGTATGGAGGAACTGGAGTGGGATTGCTCCTGTTGGAATAATGGTTACTCAACCGGTCACCTGCAAATCAAAAGATGTACTGCAAGCATATACGTATAAATTTTCGTAAATTTAGACATGATGCAAATTCCCTTCAGACCATGATACTTGTCTTTGGATGGTGAGGACGATGCCTTTAGACCATGATGTCCCGGGCCATGAATTGTGCGGTAAGGAATTCGCATGCCATGAAATGATGTTCTCGTGCCATGAAAATGGTGCCTCCGAACCATTACGCCTTTGAATAATGATGTGCAAATTCAATAGATCCTCAGGCCATGGCATGGTGTCTTCCGGCTATGAGAATGGTACTGTCACAACCCAAACCGATGGGCCGTTACGGGTGCCTGAGTCCTACCTGTCAAACACCCCTAAGCATGCGTCTAAGATATGAACCTGTATGACATCTGCTGTATTACGAAAATACAATATGTGAAGAAAACCTACCATCAAGGCATATGTACATATATGTGAAGAATACAATGGGCAAGTCGGCAAGGCTGCTATAGACAATTATACATCCAAAACTGAAAGCCGACAAGGCCACATACAACCCAACTAGACATATTGTCAGCAGACCTCTAACAGAAACATAACTGTACAAGGACGAGACTGATCCACGTCATACCCATATACATATATATGTACAAATTTATCGTACCAATATAAAAATAGCTCCGGATCAAATGGAGCACACTAACTCTCGCTGATCAGGGATCCTAAGAAGGGGACCGTCAGTTTACCTAACTAAACCTGCGGGCATGAAACGCAAGGCCTGTGGAATAGGTCGTCAGTACGAAAAATGTACTGAGTATGTAAGGCATGGAAATTAGTACGTAAAAGACATAAATGAAACATGGAATACTGAAACACATCTTTAAATCTGAATAACTTTGTAAATTCTGAAACGTTTATAACGTCATGCACGTGCGTGTAAATGTCATGCCATGCATAGGTATGAGTGTACATAATATCATCAATCCACTGAGGGCATCCCATCATATCATCTCGACCACTGTGGGCAGTATCATCAACATATACCAGTTGATCAGGTGGTGGTGCGTATATAACGCCGTAACCTTTTCCCATATATATATATATATATATATATATACACACATATATATATGTATATATACACACATATATATGTATATATATACACATATATATATGTATATATATATACGCGTATATAACGTCGTTTGAATCATATTTCAACCACTGTGGGTAACATCATCATCATATACCAACTGATCAGGTGGTGGTGCGTATATAATGCCGTAACCTTTTCCCATATCTCATATACATATATAGGCGTATATAACGCCGTGTGAGTCGTGGGTAAATGCACATGTATAAATGAATACAATGCATGAGAAGTATATCAATAAGATCCTTCGGAGGGTCATAAGACCATTATGCCTTTAATTAATATCAGACGACATGTGCATAATCACATTGCAGAAGCAACTGTCATTATTAAACAGAGTTGATTAAGTATGGATGAGGGGAGCAAGGAGTATGCCAAGAAGATATGTAAATTGTGCGACGTGTTTTATAAACTTCTACAACTGCAAGCTTAATCAATTTTACAAGTATGTTATGCATCTTCCAAAATAGAATAAACTAATACACCTAACAATGTCGAGAGATCCAATGAATGAGCTATAATTGTTACAAGAAAATAGAAGAATGAATATTCATTTATGCCTTTTTTCTCAGATATGGCAAGATAAAGCAGTGAGAACTAAGGTTTCCTTCCTAAACGGGGATAAAAAATATCGATACCTCTAGTATTTCTATGAATATAATCATTTATGAAAATTGCGTATTTTACTCGTTTCATTGGTATTATTTGAATCATGCCTAAAAGAAGAAAGAGATAGCGTTAACATACATGGAGTAGGGAAAAATTCATATATTATTCTTGAAAAAAACTGTACCATACTCCTTTAGAACTGCAAAATTTTACGTTGCTACGATTTTAACAATTCTCGTTGGAATTGTTTGCAAGAGTCATCGTTGGAAGATTTTTTTTGTATATGGAGCTTAGAATCTGTTCTTGGGTGTTATGAATTAGGAGAAAGACTTATAATTCACCTTTTTATTCTATCTGACCAAAATGAGCTAAGATTTAAAAGAGAAAAAGCCTTAAAGAGACTAAAACTTTCTCATATATTTTCAGTGTTACACGTTACTCTCATTAGGTAGCCAATAAGATTATATGACTACTTAGTCATATATACTAACAGTGGTCTATTGCCACGTGGGGAGTGGGGTGGGATTATAAATCTTTACCCACTTATTAGGTAATTAGGTAGTATTTCGTTACCCGGTAATTAACCTATTACCCGCATTGCCTCAAATTATTTAATATTTTACTTATTTTTAATATGCTTTATATATAATTTATACATTATAATACCGTGGTCATATGGTACCTTGCATGGTACTAGTTCATAATTATCAGGTATTATGGCTGTAAGGTCCCGAATTTTTTTTGCTAAGGAATATAGGATTCGGGGTGCCAGGTAGGCTAATTATAATATTTTATGTGATTTAAATATGATGTAAACGAATGGTATGTGGTGAATAAGCGTACAAGTCATATAATAAGTAAGTTAGGGTCCAAGGGGAAGCCTAAGGTTAAGTCAAATGGGAAAAAAATCATAATAGGCTAAAATTTCAAAGGTACTTGCACTAGTCCACACTTTGAACGAGCCTATCCAACTATATATAAGGTATTATATGATGAGTAACCTATAAAATGAAATGTCTTTGAGTCTATTTTCCAACTCTTCAAAACGTTTGCCATTTGGACATTCCTACGCAAAGTTATGATCAAATTACCAAAGGTTAGAAAAAGTGTGATCCTGTGTCAAATCTGCGATCGCATTTCTGGTCGCATTGTTGACTCTGCGATCGTAGATCTGTCGCATATTGGGCCAGTGTAGCCCAGTTTTGGGCACCTATTTCACGATGCACTCTGTGGCCCACATTCTTGTTCTGCGGTCCATTCTGCGATCGTAGACCCTGTTACAGAGATTTATTTTTTCTATTTTTATAACCCGACCAGTTTAGGGGCTTCATTTGGAGTAATTTTCTACTGATTTTAGAGAGAAATGAGAGAATATATAGAGAGAAATAAGGGGCCTAACTTCATAATCATCCAAATCTTGCTCAAGTCTTCAAGAATCAAGAAAGATAACCATAGATTGCCTTCCATCCAGGTAAGTTCTACTTCCAAAAATTTCATGCAAGAAGTTAAGTGTTCAAATATGTTGTGAGGGTTAGAAATATGCCATGCATGTGGGACTAAGTTGTAGTATGTTCTATTAAAGAACTAATTTGGGTAGTTCATGTTAAAAAAATTGGGTGAAGGAAGAAGAGATTGCCATTTCTAAACCTTGTAGTCTACTTCACATGCTAGGTGTTTGATGAAATTCCTAAGAGAGTTATACCGTGGGTAATCTTCCTAATTATTAATCGATTTCCCCTATCTCCTTATAGATTGTTATGGCTATAGGTGTTGGTGTATTGTATGAACCTAAGGAAAAGCTCTTTGAGGTATGCATGGCTAACTTTAACTCTTGTAGAATCCCCTTGTTGTGACGAGCATACGGTATGTGTTCCTTGTGAGATAAAATGTGAATTAACTATCTTAGTTGATTTTCACCCCACTGTGTTATATATACGATTGAGAAAAATGATTTGTCATGCCTACCTTATGGTGTGCAAAGCTTATAATTGCTCGGGGGTATCGATGTGAAATGGTGTGAACAGGTTGATCAATTATGGTAATGCCTTGTATACGAATTACTGCTTGGTGAGAATTATGGTGCCTTGGGCCTAAATAAATAAAGTGTTGATTTGAACTTGTGTTCCTTGAAATGATGATTCTTGTGATGTAATTGGTTGTGGTTGTTGTTATGAATTTAAATTGTCAGGCGGGGTCGGGTTGCGCGCCGCAACACGAAGTAATAAGGTGTGGGTTGTGGTGACAAGGATGGATTAAATTTTCAGGCGGGGTCGGGTTGCGCGCCGCAACACGAAGTAATAAGGTTGATGTGTTGTGGTGATAAGGGTGGCCGAGGTAATAAGGGTGGCTGAGGTAATAAGGATGGAATGTGATCATTATCACTATTGAAATGAAAATCTATGAAACTCTTGAATATGGTGAGGTTGAAAAGGGAAAAGGGGAGATTGTGAAACTTGTTGATTTTGGTTGTTTCTTTCCACGTGCATTGATTGATTGGTTCTATTACTCTCTCTTATTTGTGTATTGTTTTATTGTACTTGGGATAAAGTTTGTTCATATATACTAGTACTATTCCACAGTACTAACGTCTCTTTTGCCGGGGGCGCTACATCTTTCATGGATGTAGGCGGGTCCATAGCAGGTAGCTCAGCTCGCCGTTAGTGGTGTCTTCTCCTCATCCTTTTTAGCTGTACCAGTGAACCCCACTTCCTCTCGGGCCATGTGTAGTTCGTGCCATCTCCTTTTGAGTATATTATGTATTGTAAGGTATAGCCGGGGCCTTATTGCCGGTAAGTATTGTATAAACTCCTAGTACTCTTAGAGGCTCCGTAGACACTATGTAAGTGTATATATATTTTGGGCAGTGGTTGTATTTGATCGTAATCGTGGTCCGTATTGAGAAGTGTTGTATCTATTATGTATGTTTTGGAAAATCTAGTATAATAATGTAAAATGAGAAAAATTGGATTTATTGTGGTAATCACACACTTTTAAGCTTATCTCACTGTTTCACATAAATAATGTATGCTATAAATACGGGAAAACGCATTGGGTAGTAAAGGAAAATCAAGTTTTCTTGACCGGGTTCATTCAGTTAGGCGCCGGTCTCGTCCCTCGATTTTGGGGCGTGACAAACTTGGTATCAGAGCCTCAGGTTTTAAAGTGTCCTAGGATGTCTCGGAGCCGTGTCTTGTAGAGCCCTTCTTATCGGTGTGTTGTCGACCACATCTATAATTAGGGGGCTACATGGACATTTAGGATTTTCACCCTTCTTTAATACTCCAATCGTGCGATAGAGCTCAAGTTAGGGAGTTAGTTTTCTCTCCAAATCTTACTCTTAAAATGAGTAATTGTTGATACCATAATCCACGTGTTTGAAGCCATGAGGAGGGATTGATCCCACCATTGAGTCCGAAGGGATGATCCAAGGGCTTGTTAGGAGAATATATTGAGTTATTGAGGGGTTGGTAGACCCTATCGCTTAGAGGGGAGTGCCCTTGTCCCTATTGATGTCACTGCACCCCCAAATCCTATAGTATATCGGTATGTCACCAACGTACTCTTGATTATATATGTACATCCATATTGAAGAACTTTCATAGGCATGGTCTTAATAAATGTTGAGTCATGAAACATTGCATGCACCTACTCTTTGGACGAGATCCAATATTTCTTGAATTCACTATATCGCAAATTTTCTTATATGCAATCTTTTATGATATTGAGCTCTATAATCTTGTCCTTGAATTGAGTTGTAGATATAGCATTACCATTTCCAACACGCCTATCTAAACTCTAACAAGGTACTATACCCGAAGAATTTCTCATCGAGTGAAGGGATGAACCATTATCGTATTTTCGCACAAAATAAAAAGATATCTTTTCTTGACCCTTTTTCTTCGGGTTTCTGCTTCTATTTGAATATTGATATGGGTGAAGATATTGCTTTGTTTCATCATCACCTCTACTATGGTAGTGCCCTCGCTCTATCTTTGTTGAGGCATCCATTTTGGCCTAGTGGTCAGAATCGACTAAATTTTTATTTGTTTGGAGAGAATCTCCCTCTTCTCCAACAGGTTATTTTCTAAAATTGGTCTGCTCAATTACTTTTAAACATTGTTAAATCTCCATTGAAGCTAGGGTCCGTCGAGCCTCCATGTAGCTGGATCATGCTACTTATTCTTGTTGCTCATCTTATTCTTGAAGGTTCTTCTTCTTTTGGTTATAAGGAAGACGAGCATTTTCGATCCTCCTATGGATTGCATAGTACTTGTTTAAGTGTCGTTTTATGTTAATTGCTCCATGTTGCTACGAATCCAACTGATTTTAATGTTTGTAGTGCCCCCTAGCTGTGAAGCTATTGAGTTTACTCCTAAAACCTCAAGTTCCCTTTTTGTTAGTTCATCTGACATACCCGGCTTTCCTCTAGTTGATGACCCATTCCTCGGTTCCAATTTCGAGGGCTGAAGAAAGAGCATAATTGTGTCCTTGGTATCTAGAATACAATTTCTTTTATCAATGGCGATCCACCCTAATTATGTACCAATTCCGCTGAATCCAGAAAATGGGATAGATGTAACAATACCCCTAGTAACACATTCATATGTCAAGCCTTTCTCTCGGCCAAGTCTTATAGCGTCTCCCAGTTTTATTAGTAATAACTAGTTGTGTAAAAGTGTGTGCCAGTGCTTCGTTGTGAAGTAGAGTTGCTAAACATAATTGGATTTTAAAAATTCTGGAGCAATGCATAATGTGACTATATGCGGAGATCTTCTTTCAAAAATTTAGCTTCGTGTAATCCCTTATATTATCACCTTTCCTAGTGGTCACAATGTAAAGGTCACTTCTCTAAGCTCTCTCATTTTCTTTTCATTTGCCTTGCATCATGTGTTGTTTACTCGTAATCTTAAATCCGATATTATCTCAACTTCTCGACTAGATATCCAACTATATGATCTGATTTAATTAACCTCACTTTTATGTACTCTACAAGTGTCCTGGCAGTGGGCAAATTTCCCCTTTACTACAGACTCCTAATGTCTTCAACACTGTTTAAGGTTGTTGATCCCAAATTGTGTTCTTAGTTGTGTTGCCTTAATATCTATTTTCATCTGGTACTCTCCTTGTGAATCTAATTATGCCTTATGGCATCGAGGGTCGGGGTATGCTTCTTTTGTTATGATAAAAAGATACTGCTCGCACTCCTTGTGAGATTTTCTCCTAAACAATCATCTACCTGCTCTGCTTGTCCATGTGACTAGGTAACTTGGGTTTCTCTTCTCCGATAAGTGCATCAAGACTTCTCACCCTTTCATAATTATTCATATGGTCACTTCAAGGCCTTATTCTACACTAGCTCGTAATGATTGTTAGTACTTTCTCGCCGTTGTTGACGATTTTCTAGGGCTACGAGGGCTTGTCTCATGGGTTCCAAAAGTAATGATTTTCCTTAAAATCTCAAGCTTAAATTGCCATGATTTCAAACCAAAGTGTGTCCCCTTTTCAAAAGTCTTAAATCGGTCGGATTTGATGAGGTTATGTGGCTTTCTACTCACTCGGCTTCTAGGAGTATTGACAACGTCATTGTCATGTATGGGGAATTTTGCTACCTCTAGCATTCCACCACCTTAGGAAGGATTAGATTGTTCGAATTATGATAATCCCATAAGTAGATGACTTCTTTTCCATCTTCATGCGCTTGTGGCATAGAGTCCTTGTGTCGCTTATTGCTAGGAGTGGAATCAAATTCCACGTATCCCGTTTGCGGCCTCAATCACACCCATGTTTCAAGAGTCTTACCATTTGAGCTCAACTACTTACCTTACACTCAGAGACACAATTGGTGTATCCTACTTGATTAGTTCTTTAAAATCTCAAGTTCACATACATGGTATCCACCTTATCTAAGAATACTAGTTACCACTATGCTTCATTTAACTGATAATTGATGTAGTCACCTGGACTAGACCATGTCAGCATCATTAATAGAAATCCCTGTTTATCTTAGCATATAACCTCATGAAATACTCTGCTCAGCACATTAATGGATTCCTGAAAAATTCCAGCCCAATCTTGAACTTTGTTTCTCCTTACTGTATTTGGCCTATTTGGTATTGAAGGTACAAGCGTGTCAAAGTCACCCTGTGACCACATATATGCAATAGGTAATTTTATGGTCAATTTATTATAGCACATCTTAGAGAAATCGCGAAGGTCACCACGGGTTTAATTTGGGTGCTCGCGTAGAGATTTAGAATTCAGGAGGGTGAACTGATTATTCTCAAAATTTCCCCGGTAGATGTTATGTGAATTGATAATGAAGGGTACATAAACGCATTTCCATTAGGTTGCACTAGGAGTATAATGTTTCTCATGTATTTGTGCTTTCATATGTCTATGTCTAAGAAGGTAGTTGGAAGATCCTGTGTGTATCATTTTGGTGTAGATTATTGAAGGTGAAGTTAATGGGTAATAAGCTTATGCGAGGTATCTAGCTGTCATCCTTGTTAGATAAATTTAGAGGTTAGGATTTGCTTCTGTGAAAGAGTTATGTCAAAGCTTGTTAGTCGAGGAGGCCACCTTGACGGCCGAAAGTGTCGTGGAAGGAAAATGTTTTCACTTGGTTGTATATCAATTAGTTTTGACTTGAAAGGTACCTTATAGGTGTTATGATCTGCAAATGTGCAGTCCATGTTCATGTGTCATTATGATAATGTAGCTCTTGTGATGCTGAGAATTAGTGTTATGGGTATATACATTGTGATGCTTTATCGAGTTATTGATAAGTTTTTAGGATGGTTTTGGGTGATTCTCTGACAGGTGGATATGCCTAGTTAAAAAGGAGATGCTGCTGAAATTTCTGAAAAATTTGGGAGCTAGACAAAATTTAGGGACTTGAGGAAGGATAGAAAAGAGATATGTGATTTTAGGTGTTTGGGCAGGATCTACCTCTCATTCGAGGACGAATGATCCTAAGCGGGGGAGAATGTAAGGACCCGGAAAATTTTTGCTAGCAATATAGGATTCGGGGTGCCAGGTAGGCTAATTATAATAATTTATGTGCTTTAAATATGATGTAAATGAATGGGATGTGGTGAATAAGTGTATGAGTCATATAATAAGTAAGTTAGGGTCCAAGGGGAAGCCTAAGGCTAAGCCAAATGGGAATAATTTCATAATAGGCTAAAATTCCAAAGGTACTTGCACTAGTCTACACTTTGAACGATAACATCTAATTATATATAAGGTATTATGTGATGAGTAACCTATAAAATGAAAGGTCTTTGAGTCTAGTTTCTAAATATTCAAACCGTTCTCCATTTGGACATTCCTACACAAAGTTATGATTAAATTACCAAAGGATGAAAAAAATGCGATCCTGTGTCAAATCTGCGATCGCATTTCTGGTCGCATTGTTGACTCTGCGATCGCAGATCTGTCACAGATTGGGTCAGTGTAGCCCAGTTTTGGGAACCTATTTTGCGACGCACTCTGCGGCCCACATGTTTGTTCTGCGGTCTATTCTGCGATCGCAGACCCATTTACGGAGGTTTATTTTTCCTATTTTTATAACCCGACCAGTTTAGGGGCTTCATTTGGGGTAATTTTCTACTAATTTTAGAGAGAGACGAGGGCATATATAGAGATAAAGAAGGGGCCTAACTTCATAATCATCCAAATCTTTCTCAAGTCTTCAAGAATCAAGAAAGATAACCATAGATTGCCTTCCATCCGGGTAAGTTCTACTTCTAAAAATTTCATGCAAGAAGTTAAATGCTCAAATATATTGTGAGGGTTAGAAATAGGCCATGCATGTGGGACTAAGTTGTAGTATGTGCTATTAAATCACTAATTTGGGTAGTTCATGTTAAAAAAATTGGGTGAAAGAAGAAGAGATTGCCATTTCTAAACCTTGTAGTCTACTTCACATTCTAGGTGTTTGATGAAATTCCTAAGAGAGTTATACCATGGGTAATCTTCCTAATTATTAGTCGATATCCACTATCTCCTTATAGATTGTTATGGCTAGAGGTGTTGGTGTATTGTATAAACCTAAGGAAAACCTCTTTGAGGTATGTATGGCTAACTTTAACTCTTGTAGAATACCCTTGTTGTGACGAGCATACGGTATGTGTTCCTTGTGAGATAAAAT
This sequence comes from Nicotiana paniculata, assembly GCA_005239505.1. Taxonomy (NCBI): domain Eukaryota; kingdom Viridiplantae; phylum Streptophyta; class Magnoliopsida; order Solanales; family Solanaceae; genus Nicotiana; species Nicotiana paniculata. The sequence continues at coordinate 86,865 of ML311480.1, read as the reverse complement.
GTGAATTAACTGTCTTAGTTGATTTCCACCCCACTGTGTTATATATGAGATTGAGAAAAATGATTTGGAATGCCTACCTTATGGTGTTCAAAGCTTATAATTGCTCGGGGGTATCGATGTGAAATAGTGTGAACAGGTTGATCAATTATGGCAATGCCTTGTATACGAATTACCTCTTGGTGAGAAATATGGTGCCTTGGGCCCAAATAAATAAAGTGTTGATATGAACTTGTGTTCCTTGAAATGATGGTTCTTGTGATGTAATTTTTTGTGGTTGTTGTTATGAATTTAAATTGTCAGGCGGGGTCGGGTTGCGCGCCGCAACACGAAGTAATAAGGTGTGGGTTGTGGTGATAAGGATGGATTAAATTGTCAGGCGGGGCCGGGTTGTGCGCCGCAACACGAAGTAATAAGGTTGATGGGTTGTGGTGATAATGGTGGCCGAGGTACTAAGGGTGGACGAGGTAATAAGTGTGGAATGTGATCATTATCACTATTGAAATGAAAATCTATGAAACTCTTGAATATGGTGATGTTGAAAGGGGAAAAGGAGAGATTGTGAAACTTGTTGATTTTGGTTGTTTCTTTCCACGTGCATTGATTGATTGGTTCTATTACTGTCTCTTATTTGTGTATTGTTTAATTGTACTCTGGATAAAGTTTGTTCATATATACTAGTACTATTCCACAGTACTAACGTCCCTTTTTCCGGGGGCGCTACATCTTTCATATGGATGTAGGTGGGTCCACAGCAAGTAGCTCAGCTCGCCGTTAGTGGTGCCTTCTCCTCATCCTTTTCAGCTGTACTGGTGGTCCCCACTTCCTCTCGGGGCCATGTGCAGTTCATGCCATCTCCTTTTGAGTATATTATGTATTGTAAGGTATAGCAGGGGTCTTGCTGCCGGCAAGTATTGTATAAACTCCTAGTACTCTTAGAGGCTCCGTAGACACTATGTGGGTGTATATATATTTTGAGCAGTGGTTGTATTTGCTCGTAATCGTGGTCCGTATTGGGAAGTGTTGTATTTATTATGTATGTTTTGAGAAATCTAGTATAATAATGTAAAATGAGAAAAAATGGATTTATTGTGGTAATCACACACTTTTAAGCTTATCTCACTGTTTCACATAAATAATGTATGCTATAAACACGAGAAAACGCGTTGGGTAGGAAAGGCAAATCAGGTTCGTTTGACCGGGTTCATTTGGTTAGGCCCGGTCTCGTCCCTCGATTTTGGGGCGTGACAATCGCTCGACCCGTATTTTATCCCAAATTGGCCACTTCCAACGAAACTCGTTTTCTTTTTTTGTGTACCCTTTATCCTTCATGACAATTATTTATTGCTTGTTATAAATAGCATAAATACGTTAACCTCAAGATGATCTCATCCCCGAGTCTACGTCAATTAAATGAAGATGAAACATTTAACATATGAAGACGCGGGATGTAACATCCTTCCCCTCTTAGAAACATTCGTCTTCGAATGTTTTAACTCTCCGGGATTTATACAACCTTGGCAGAGTCTCCTTTGTAATAACGTTACTATCAAATCTTCCCATGGAAACTCAATAATTTTACGCCATATAGGATCATAATCATCTATAACGACAATGGCCTCACACGACCAATACCAATAACTAACATAAGAACCCGTACACGTACCTTAAGGTTATGATGTCTCAGTCGGACCCTTCTCCGGAGGAGAAAATAAGTAGGGATATCTATATTTCATGTCTTCCTCGGCCTCCCAAGTCATTTCTTTCACATTGTTGTTTCTCCAAAGTACTTTCACGGAGGCTAGCTCCTTATTCCGTAGCTTGCGAATTTGTCGATCTAAAACAACAACCGGAATTTCCTCGTATGACAAGTCTTCTGTAATCTGTACATCATCCGTGGGCACCACTCAGGTAGGATCGCCAATGCACTTCTGTAACATAGATACATGAAAAATTGGATGGACATACTGCAACTCTGAGGGCAATTTTAACTCATAAGCTACTTGGCCCACTCTCTGAATGATCCTATAAGGCCCAATATACCGCGGGCTAAGTTTTCCTTTCTTTCCAAACCTCATCACATCTTTCATAGGTGACACCTTTAAGAATACCCAATCATCAACCCCCAACTCTAAATTTCGCCGCCGCACGTCAGAATATGAGTTCTGACGACTCTGAGCTGTCAATAGTCGATCCCGGATAAGCTTCACTTTTTCTATGGCTTGTTGAACCAGGTCTGGACCATGTAACCAAGATTCTCCAACATCAAACCACCCTATAGGTGATCTACACTTTTGTCTGTAGAGAGCTTTGTATTGAGCCATATGTGTAACGACCCGATCGGTCATTTTGCATTATCGGACCCCGTTCCCCTAAATGAAACTTCCCATAGCGTTTTTTTATGATTTATGACTTGCGGGAACTGGTGGTCCGGGATTCCGAGGTGTTTAGAGTGCTACAAGAACAATTAGTTTCTTAAGGTTGGCCTTTAAGGCCAAGTTTGACCAACATTTTGGGTAAACGACCTCGGAATCGAGTTTCATCGGTTCCGGTAGATTCGTGTGATGATTTTGGACCTGGGCGTATGTTCAGAATGGGTTTCTGATGACCCGGGAGAGTTTCAGCGCCCAATATTGAAATAAGAAGTTCCTTAAGTTCCTATGTGGTTTTGGACGTGTTTTTGTGTTATCGAGGTTCGAACGGAATTTTGAGGCGGGGAATAGTTCCGTTATGTCATTTATGACTTGCCTGCAAAATTTGGTGTCATTCCGATTAGTATAGATCGGTTCGGCGCGTTGTTAGCGAAGTCTAGAAAACTTAAAGTTTTTTAGTTTGGTTCTTGGGGTTTGAGGTGTGATTTTGAGTTTCAGCATTGTTTAGGGTGTTCCGAAGGCTCGAGAGAGTCCGTATTATGATTTGGGACTTGTTGGTATATTTGGATGGGGGCTCGGGTGGGCCCAGGTGCCTCCCGGACACCACAGGAGGCCAAAAACCAGCTGAAATAGCTGCTGGTGCACCTGTTCTGGTGTGACCGCAAGTACGGTTGACCAGTCGCAGGTGCGGGACCACTCCTGCGGCCCCAGTCTAGCAGGTGCGACCCCAAGTGGTCTGGCCAATTCTCGCAGGTGCGGACAAAGTTCCGCAGGAGCGGAGCCGTAGGTGCGGTCTCCACTCCGCAGGTTCGGGCCCAGGCTCCCCAGTCCATTTCCGCAGGTGCAAGCCTTTGCTCGCAGGTGCGGTCCTCGAGCCGCAGGTGTGAAAACACAGTTCAGACAATGTGTTTTTATACACGGGTTTTAATACATTTTTCTCATCTTCTTCTTCTTCTTCCTTGTGGCGATTTCCACCATTTTTGAGGGCAAACGACCTGGTTATTGAAGGTAAGTAAAATATACTCTAATATTAGCTTCATGCATGGATTACTAGCTTAATTAACTACCTAAATTAGTGAAAAATCAAGAATTGGGTAGTAACCTAGAGCTTTCGACAATTTGAGAATTTACCCGTGAATTTGCTATGAAAACAAGTAAAAATCGTATATTAATGACCCTTAGGATTTGGGTGAGTGTTTCCTTCGAGAATTATTGGAATCCGAGCATGCGGGCCTGAGGTTGTATTTTGGGAATTCTTCAAGATAGTTGAATTATTGAATAAATAGGATAATTACCCTACTTTGAGCATGCATTGATATCATTGTACCATATTTGGCTAGTTGCGAGTCCTCGGGTGTAGAGTTCAGAGTTCGGGTGTATCCTTGGTCCAAGGGGTAGATTCGACACGAGGTGAGTCTCCTTTCTAACCTTGTAAGAGGAAATTATCCCCATAGGTGTTACATATGCTGTGTGTAATTGTTTTGGGGGCAACGTGAGTACAAAGTGACGAGAGTCCGTACGTGGCGACTATCATGCTATGTCAGGTAGTTTTAGGGCTCACACGCATGTCTCTATGTGCCTTATATGTACCTTTGGGTGTTCTTTGAGCTGCCTATTGCTTGTAAATTGATATGAAAATGTGGAAAGTTTCACTTGAACTCCCGGTTGATTAATCCCTGTTACAGGTATAGCCCCTACTGAGTTATTGATATTTCGGTATATATATATATGTACGAATGAGAGTCAGCACTCGAATCGCAGGTATGATTCGCGATCGAGGGAAGCTTTATGATAAATCAGTATAAATGTGTTAGCACTCGAACCGCAGGTATGATGCGCGGTCGAGGAAAGCTTTATGGTAATTGTATATAAGTGTGTCAACACTCGAATCGCAAGTATGATTCGCGATCAGGGGAAGCTTTATGGAAATTGTACATAAATTTGTCAGCACCCGAGTCGTAGGTATGATTCGCGAGCGGGGGAAGCTTTACGTCTATTCAGTGTCTAGATATTTCCTTATGACTCCGGCCGGTTGTCTTACCCTTGTGTGCGCTTGGCTATTTGGTACTATTTCCATTGATATTGACTTGGCAGATATTTGGGGGAAAAAGGAAAGTGTACATTGTTGCTTATTTTAGTAGTTTCCTGGATTTCTGTATTTGATAGGTATCTGCTGCTTACTGTCTCACATGTCTACGGCATTCCGTTATATCCTGTTTTGCATTATTACTATTGGACCTTAGTGAGTGTCATGTCGACCTCTCGTCACTACCTCTTCGAGGTTAGGCGGGATACTCACTGGGTGCATATATATTTATGTACTCATGCTGCACTTCTGTACTTAATTGTACAGGTTCTGAGGCTGATGCTTCTGGTTACCCTACCGGAGCTTGACGTATATTCTGGACCTGACTCCACAGTGAGCTGCCTCCCTGGGCGATTCTCAGCAGTACTATGGAGTTATCTTTTGTTCATTTCTGTCTACTTCTCTCAGACAACAGTACAGTTTGTATAATCTTTTGTATATTCTACTAGTTCGCCTATTGACTTGTGACACTAATTCCTGGCACACATAGTAGACTCTTTATTTTGGGACTGTATATGTTGGATCATGATCATTGTGGCTGTAATTACTTAAGCTGGTTAATGTTTTAATTTTTATTTAAATGATCTAAGCTTAGAACTTTGGGAATATGTGGGGTTAGTATGTTAAATAAGGAAAATCTCACTAGTAAATAACTGTTGGCTTGCCTGACTCCGGGGTTGGGCGCCATCATGACCTGTGTTGGATTTTGGGTCGTGATAACATGTTATCAGAGCACTAGGTTCACGTAAGTCTCACGAGTCACGGGAAAACCCAGTAGAGTCTTGCGGATCGATACGGAGACGTCTGTACTTATCTTTAGGAGGCTACAGGGTGTTAGGAAACCTCTCTTTGTTCTTATTCTATCGTGCAGTCGATGATTTATTAAATTCATTCTTTTATTCTCTCACAGATGGTGAGGACGCACGCATCTGATTTTCCAGACTTGGGAAGGGCCGCTACCCCCACTGGCAGAGGCCAGGGGAGGGCGCCAACCCGTGGTAGGGGACGAGGGCGTCCCAGAGCTATTTCGGTCCTGCCACCAGAGGAACCTATTATAGAGCAGCAGGATGAGGTGCCTCCAGCAGATCGTGCACCAGTAGAATTTATGATGGCGCCAGGCTTCCAGGCAGTCATGGGCCGTATGATGAGATTTATGGACACTATGTCCAAGGCTGGTTTATTTCCAGCAGACCCTGCCACTTCTGAGGCAGGAGGGGGAGCCCAGACCCCTACCGCCCAGGCTGCAGGACCGGTAGCTGCAGCACATCATACCCCGGGTACACTGCCCATGGGTGGTACCCAACCTGTAGTAGCAGCTCCGGAGCCCAGACCAACTGCGGATGGCAATCAGCAGAAGATGTTAGACAGATGGACTCGATTGCGCCCTTCAGTCTTCTGGGGTGAGCGAGGTGAGGATGACCATGACTTCATTGATAGGTGCAGGGATAGACTGCACAACATGGGGATCCTAGCGTCCCATGGAGTGGATTTCACCACATTCTAGTTAGAGGGCAGAGCTCGCAGGTGGTGGCAGTATTATGTTCTCAGCAGGCCAGCAGATTCTCCTACTGTGACTGGGCGATTCTCAACAGTACTATGGAGTTATATTTTGTTCATTTCTGTCTACTTCTCTCAGACAACAGTACAGTTTGTATAATCTTTTGTATATTCTACTAGTTCGCCTGTTGACTGGTGACACTAGTTCCTGGCACGCACATAGTAGACTCTTTATTTTGGGACTGTATATATTGGATCATGATCATTGTGGCTGTATTTACTTAAGCTGGTTAATGTTTTCATTTTTATTTAAATGACCTAAGCTTAAAATTTGGGAATATGTGGGGTTAGTATGTTAAATAAGGAAAATCTCACTAGTAAATAACTGTTGGCTTGCCTGACTCCGGGGTTGGGCGCCATCACGACCTGTGTTGGATTTTGGGTCATGACAATCTGAATACTGGAATTATAGCTATTATTATATGCAAACTCAATAAGTGGCAGATGATCATCCAAGCTACCTTTGAAGTCTATCACACAAGCTCGTAACATATCCTCAAGTGTCTGAATAGTACGCTCAGCCTGTCCGTCTGTCTGGGGATGAAATGTTGTACTAAAACTTACTTGAGTCCCCAATCCTTTTGGAAAGACCTCCAGAAGTTAGTTGTAAATTGAGCTCCTCTATCCGAGATAATAGATACAGGGACATCGTGCAGTCGTACTATCTCCTTGATATAAAGTCTCGCATAATCTTCTGAGGAATATGTAGTTCGAACGGGCAGAAAATGGGCTGACTTTGTGAGCCTATCAATAATCACCCATATCGAATCGAACTTACGCTGGGTACGAGGTAAGCCTACGTTGAAGTCCATATTGATTATCTCCCATTTCCAAGTCGGAATCTTTATAGCCTGCAAAAATCCACCGGGTTTTTGATGCTCAATCTTAACCCGCTAACAGTTAGGACACTGAGCAACAAATTCTGTTATATCCTTTTTCATTCCGTCCCAACAATATACTTCCCTCATGTCATGATACATCTTTGTTGCTCCTAGATGGATAGAATAACGAGAATAGTGAGTTTCTCCCATAACCAGCCGACGCAGCCCTGAAACATTAGGCACACACAATCGCCCTTGATATTTGAGGAATCCATCTTCTGTAATTTAAAATGGTGTCTTATCCTTCTGAAGGGTGGTATCCCTATAACGAACTAACACATGATCCTCGTATTGGCGTCCCTTTACTTTAGTTACTAAAGAGGATGTTGCCGTATCTTGAATAGTAATTCCAATATCACCTGAATCCAGTAACCGAAATCCAAGACTAGCTAGATGATGAAACTCACGAGCTATTCCCCTCTTTTCTGGCTGCAAATACGATAGACTACCCATAGATCTACGGCTGAGGGCATCATCTACTATATTCTCCTTCCCCGGATGGTATAAAATTTCAACGTCGTAGTCTTTAAGTAGCTCCAACCATCTCCTTTGACGTAGATTCAATTCCTTTTGCTTGAAGATGTACTGGAGGCTCTTATGATACGTATAGATATCAACATGAATGCCATACAAATAGTGCTTCCACATCTTTAGTGCATGAATCACCGCAACTAACTCTAAATCATGGGTTGGGTAGTTCTTCTCGTGCTTTCTTAGCTGTCTAGAAGCATAATCCACAACCTTACCATGCTGCATCAGCACTCAACCCAATCCAATGCCTGAAGCATCGCAATAGATAACATAACCATTGGTCCCTTCTGGGAGTGTTAGAACCAGTGCTGAAGTTAACCTGTCCTTTAATGCCTGGAAACTCTGTTCACAAGCATCAATCCATTGAAACTTTGCTCCCTTCTGAGTCAACTTTGTTAAAGGTGCTGAAAGGGAAGAAAATCCTTCCACAAATCTCCTGTAATAACCCGCCAATCCAATAAAGATACGAACCTTCGTTGGTGTTGTGGGCCTAGTCCAAGTCTTTACTGCCTCAATATTTTGTGTATCCACCCGGATGCCTTCACCCGAAATGATATGCCCAAGGAAAGTTACAGAGTTCAACCAGAACACACTTAGAAAATTTTGCATACAACGTCCTTTCTTGTAGAACTCTGAGCACAGTACGCAGATGACCAGCATGCTCATCCTCTGAACGAGAATATACCAATATATCGTCAATAAATACAATTACAAACAGATCTAAGAAAGGCCTGAACGCACGGTTCATCAAATCCATGAATCTGCTGGGGCATTGGTCAGACCGAACGACATAACCCTAAACTCAAAGTGCTCATATCTAGTCCTGAATGCTGTCTTCGGAATATCTTCATCCTTAACCCTTACTTGATGGTACTCGAACCTTAAGTCTATCTTTGAAAAGCACTTGGCACCTTGCAACTGATCAAATAAGTCGTCAATCCTCGGGAGCGGGTACTTATTCTTGATCGTCACCTTATTCAATTGCCTATAATCAATACACATTCGTAAGGAACCATCTTTCTTCCTTACAAACAACACAAGTGATCCCCACGGTGACGTACTAGGTCTGATAAAACCTTTTTCAAGCAAGTCCTTTAGTTGTTCTTTCAACTATTTCAGCTCTGTGAGGGCCATTCTATAGGGAGGAATAGATATTGGGTGAGTATATGGTAGTAGGTCAATAGAAAACTCAATTTCTCGCTCTGGCGGGAGACCTGGAAGTTCATCAGGGAAGATATCTGGAAACTCATTTACCACAAAGATGGACTAAATGGTTGGTGACTCTACTTCCACATCCTGAACCCGAACTAAGTGATAAATACAGCCCTTTCTGATCATCTTCCTTTCCTTGAGATAGGAAATAAATATACCTCTCGGCGATGCCGTGTTACCTTTATACTCCAAAACAAGCTCCACCGAAAATTGAAATCGGACTATCTTTGATCTACAATCAATGTTGGCATGACAAGAAGCCAACCAATCCATACCCATTATAACATCAAATTATACCATATCTAACTCGATTAAGTCTACTACGGTAGGTCGACCATGAACTATTATTATACAACCTCTATATACCTGCTTAGCTATCACCGAGTCCCTAACAGGTGTAGACACCTCAAAAGGTTTAACCAACTTAGGTTTTATTTCAAACTTACTAGAAACCAATGGAGTAACATATGATAAGGTGGAACCTGGATCAATCAGTGCATATACATCATAGTAGGAGACTGATAATATACCTGTAACAACATCAGGCGATGACTCTTGGTCCTGTCGTCCTGCCAACGCATAAATGCAATTCTGAGGGCTGCTCGAGCTAGATGCTCCACCTCTGGCTCTACCACGACTCATTGGTGCATGGGGACCTTGACTAGGAGGGCGTACTGATGATGACGATCCAGCTACGGATCCCGCTAGCTGAGCTACGCTTGCATCACCTCTCATAGGATAATCCCTCATAATGTGGCCCAGATAACCACAAGTATAACAAACACCTAATCCCATACGACACTTCCCAGTATGCTGCTTACCACATTGAGTACATCGTGGCAAGGGTGGCTTCATCTGATTTGACTCACCCCTATAGTGAGAACCTGAGGCCCTAAAATTTTGACCAGGCCCTGAATATGTAGAACGATCAAATATCTTACCGCCAAACTGATGGGGCACGCTAGTTGAGGGCTGGGATGGATATCTCGAATACTGCTGCCTCTGACCACCTCGAAACTCACCAGAAGGACCCGAAGACCTCACTCTCTTATTCTGGGCCCTATCATGCTCATGGTCGATCCTCTGTTTCTGTTTACGCTCCTCTACACCCTGAGTGTATGCCTACATAAGAGAAATATCCATGTCTGGATGAAGTGAAACTGACATACAATCATTAAGCAAGTGAGGCTCTAATCCCATCACGGACCGGTGAACCCGATCCTTCATCTTAGATACAATAGCGGGAGCATACCTAGCCAACGAATCAAACTGAAGACTATACTCCCGAACACTCATGTTTCCCTGACGAAGGGTCAAGAACCTATCAAATCTGGATCGCCTAAGCTCTAGTAGCATATAATAAAGAAGAAAAGCTTTTGTAAACTCCTGCCATACCGCTGGAGGGGCATTCTCACATCTGGACAATTCCCAAGACTCGTACCAGTTAACTGCAACATCTCGGAGTCTATAGGAAGCTAGTTCAACTGACTCAGTCACTGTGGACTTCATTACCCGTAATGTCCTCTGCACTCTATCAATAAATACCTGAGGGTCCTCATTCGGTTCTGCTCCAGTGAATACCAGAGGGTTTAAATTAATAAAGTCACGAACCCTTGCACTCACAGACCTATCTGCGTGACCGATACTTGTTTTTTGACGCCGAGTCTGTGCAACTACTAATTGGGTCAATAACTGAATAACATCTCTTATATACTGACTCGGCGCATCCGGTTGAGGTGCTGAATGTACAGGGGGGCGCTAAAGCTGGTGCCCTTCGGAGCTCTTCTGAAAAAGGCGGGGTATGTGAAGTCTGAGATAGAACCTCACCATCAGATTCTCCCCGAGCCCTGGTAAATCGTGGAACTCGACTAGTAGTCTCACCAGCCACGGACTTTCCCTTTTGGGCGGCCGTACTCTTTGGGGGCATTGCTGAAAATATAACGTATCATTAGGAACATGAATTCTTGTATTGCACGATCTAAGATAAAAAGAGAGGATAACATCCTATATGTCCTGTAGCCTCCTGTTTATAAGTGTGGTGCACGACACACCCATAGACAAGACTCTACTAGACACGGTCTGTAGACAACCCTAGGACAGAACTGCTCTGATACCACTTCTGTCACGACCCAAATCGATGGGCCGTGACGGGTGCCTGAGTCCTATATGTCAAACACCCCTAAGCATGCGTCTAAGATATGAACCTGTATGACATCTGCTGTATTACGAAAATAACATATGTGAAGGAAACCTACCATCAAGGCATATGTACATATATGTGTAGAATACAGTGGGCAAGCCGGCAAGGCTGCTATAGACAATTATACATCCAAATCTGAAAGCCGAAAAGGCCACATACAACCCAACTAGACATACTGTCTGCAGACCTCTAACAGAAACATAATTGTACAAGGACGGGACTGACCCACGTCATACCCATATACATATATATGTACAAACATATCGTACCAAAATCAAAAGCAGCTCCGGATCAAATGGAGCACGCCAACTCTCGCTGATCAGGGATCCTAAGAAGGAGGACCGTCAGCTTGCCTACCTAAACCTGCGGGCATGAAACACAGGCCCCGTGGAATAGGGCGTCAAATGTACTGAGTATGTAAGGCATGAAAATTAGTACGTAAAAGACATAGATGAAACATGGAATACTGAAACACAACTTTAAATCTGAATAACTTTATAAATTCTGAAACGTTTATAACATTATTCACGTGCGTGTAAATGTCATTCCATGCATAGGTATGGGTGTACATAATATCATCAAGCCACTGAGGGCATCCCATCATATCATCTCGGCCACTGTGGGTAGTATCATCAACATATATCAGCTGATCAGGTGGTGGTGCGTATATAATGCCGTAACCTTTTTCCATATCCCATATACATATACATACATATATACTCGTATATAATGCCGTAACCTTTTTCCATATCCCATATACATATACATACATATATACTCGTATATAATGCCGTCTGAATCATATTGCATCCACTGTGGGCAATATCATCATCATATACTAGTTGATCAGGTGGTGGCGCGTATATAACGCCGTAACCTTTTTCCATATCCCATATACATATATATACATATATACGCGTATATAACGCCATGTGAGTCGTGGGTAAATGCACATGTATAAATGAATACAATGATTGAGAAGTATATCAATAAAATCCTTCGGAGGGTCATAAGACCATTATGCCTTTAATTAATATCAGACGACATGTGCATAATCATATTGACGAGGCAACTGTCATTATTAAACATAGTTGATTAAGTATGGATGAGGGGAGCAAGGAGTATGCCAAGAAGATATGTAAATTGTGCGACGTGTTTTATAAACTTCTACAACTGCAGGCTTAATCAATTTTACAAGTATGTTATGCATCTTCCAAAATAGAATAAACTAACACACCTAACAATGTCGAGAGATCCAATGAATGAGCTATAATTGTTACAAGAAAATAGAAGAATGAATATTCATTTATGCCTTTTTTCTCAGATATGGCAAGATAAAGCAGTGATAGAACTAAGGTTTCCTTCCTAAATGGGGATAAAAAATATCGATACCCTTAGTATTTCTATGAATAGTCATTTATGAAAATTGCGTATTTTACTCGTTTCATTGGTATTATTTGGATCATGCCAAAAAGAAGAAAGGGATAGCCTTAACATACCTGGAGTAGGAAAAAATTCATATATTATTCTTGGAAAAGATTGTACCGTACTCCTTTAGAACCGCAAAATTTTACGTTGCTACAGTTTTAACAATTCTCGTTGGAATTGTTTGCAAGAGTCATTGTTGGAAGCTTTTTTTTTTTGTATATGGAGCTTAGAATCTGTTCTTGGGTGTTATGAATTAGGAGAAAGGCTTATAATTCACCTTTTTATTCTATCTGACCAAAATGAGCTAAGATTTAAAAGAGACAAAGCCTTAAAGAGACTAAAACTTGCTCATAAATTTTCAGTGTTACACGTTACTCTCATTAGGTAGACATTAAGATTATATGACTACTTAGTCATATATCCTAACAGTGGTCTATTGCCACGTGGGGAGTGGGGTGGGATTATAAATCTTTACCCACTTATTAGGTAATTAGGTAGTATTTCGTTACCCGGTCATTAACCAATTACCTGCATAATTAAAAATTGCCTTAAATTACTTAAAATTTTACTTATTTATAATATACTTTATATATTATACTACCGTGGTCATATGATACCTTGCATGGTACTAGTTCATAATTATCGTGTCTTATCGCTCGACCGTATTTTATCCATATTGGCCACTTCCAACGAAACTCGTTTTCTTTAATTCGTGTGCCCTTTATCCTTCATGACACTTATTTATTGCTTGTTATAAATAGGGTAAATACGTTAACCTCAAGATGATCTCATCCCCGAGTCTACGTCAATTAACTAAAGGCGAAACTTTTAACATATGAAGACGCGAGATGTAACAAGTGCCTTCAGAATATGGCGCCTTCGGACAAGTTAGAGATATTTCAGCCCGTGAGGTGCAAAGATGTGGTGCTAGAGCAATCAAGACAAGGCTTAGTCTTGTATGAAGTTGAGGGCAGATCTTAGCCCGAGAGAAGAGAACAATATAAGAGAGACAGTGCTTAGTCTCGTGCGAGATTCGGGACAATGCTTAGTTCCATGCAGAGATAAGGCAGTGCTTAGCCTTATGCAAAAAAAAAAGGCAGGCTTAGTCTCATGCAAAGTTGAGACATAGCTTAGTCTCATGCAAAAATCAGGACGATGATTAGTCCCATGCAAAGAGAAGACATTGCTTAGACTTATGCAAAGAGTAGGCAGGGCTTAGCCTCATGAAAAATTGAGACAGGGCTTAGTCTCATGCAAAAATTGGGACAATGCTTAGTCCCATGCAAAGAGAAGGCAGTGCTTAGCCTTATGCAAAGATGAGGCATGGGTTAGCCTCATGCAAGATTGAGGCAAGGCTTATTCTCATGCAAAAATCAGGACAATGGTTAGTCCCATGCAAAAATCAGGACAATGATTAGTCCCATGCAAAGAGATGGCAGTGCTTAGCCTTATGTAAAGTGGAGGCAGGGCTTAGCCTCATGCAAATGATTTGAGACAAGGCTTAGTCTCATGCAAGATTCGGTATAGTGCTTAGTCCCATGCAAAGAGATGGCAGTGCTTAGCCTTATGTAAAGTGGAGGCAGGGCTTAGCCTCATGCAAATGATTTGAGACAAGGCTTAGTCTCATGCAAGATTCGGGATAGTGCTTAGTCCCATGCAAATAGGAGGCAAGGCTTAGCCTAATGCAGGAAAATGAGACAATGCTTAGTCTCATGCAAAGAAAGGCAATGCTTAGCCTTATGCAAAAAGAGGAGACAATGCTTAGTCTCGTGTAACAAAACACAGTTCTTAGACTTATGAAATTAGGGAAGCAATACTTAGACTCATGCAAGAAAATGATGAGTGATAGTGAGAAAGTAAAGTATTTCTTAGCTGGAGATGTTTGAACCACATAATTTGTTGTTTTGAAGGCAGTGACTTCATGTGTCTGCGGATATCGTTGTCTTATATGCCTGCATCCAAAGAAAAAATTGTGAGTTATGTGGGGGAAGGTTGGTTCGCACTTTTGTCTTCTGTTTTGCATTTGCTCCGCTCTGTCGGAAGATCCTGTTCAAACTATTAGGGTAGCATTTGCTAAAGAAAAGTTTCTTTTTAAGAAAAAGTATGCGTGCATAATTTTCAAAAGACATAGTAGTATATAGTTTAGAATTTAGTTAGATGAACCAGTAACTGTGACACAGTCAGAGACATTGCGACTTGTTCTGCCATAGAATTTTGAGGGTCCTCCTCAAAATTCTGCCCCAGTGAACTAGATGACTTTGCTGACTGCTCCATGCCCTGCGGTTGGTTGAACTTGCTTCGGAATTTTGAGGGTCCTCCTCAAAATTTTACCCCAGTTTCTGATTGTGGGGAAAATAGAAATTTTATTGAATTGTGACTAAACCCACATGTCTGTCTACGTGTCCCCTCTTAAATAGTAATCAAGTCGAGCATAGTTCAATTTACATCATATGAAGAAGCATAAATATTTTACACATAATATCTTTTGACTGCGTCTGAGTTGATAGGCTTTGGAAAATTTTTCCCGTCCATCTCTGAGGGTATGAGTGCTCCTCCTGCCAATACTCTGTGAACCATGTAAGGACCTTTCCAATTGGGAGAGAATTTCCCTTTGGCTTCATCTTGATGCGGAAAGATCTTTTTCAGCACTAGTTGCCCCGGTGCGAATTGTCTTGGCTTGACTCTTTTGTTGAAAGCTCTGGACATTCAGTTCTGATAAAGCTGACCGTGACATACTGCATTCATCCTTTTTCTGTCTATGAGGGCTAGTTGCTCATAGATGCTCCATATCCATTCCGCGTTGCTGAGTTCGGCTTCTTGTATGATCCTCAAGGAAGGAATTTCCACTTCGACGGGAATGACAGCTTCAGTGCCATAAACCAGTAGATAAGGGGTTGCCCGGTTGATGTGCAAACTGTGCTAAGTACATGGGGTTTCCCCAGCAGAGTCGCCATGCTGTCGTTCCCCCTTTTTCAATGCGAAATTGGGTTTCGACATTTCGGAGACAACTCCCTTCCTTTTGGGATGGAGTATGTGATTTGAAGAGTAGCTACCTAACGGATTAAAGTGCGTTAGGGAACCTAGAGTAAATAACTCATGAAACTAGTTTGCATCACCAGAGATCGGGTAAGGGATCGATATAACCTTGAGGGGAAGGTGTTGGGCACCCCTCGAGGTCCACAACGGTGGGTCCCGACCGAACTTATTCAAGCGAATTAGTCTTTAAAGGAAAATCAAGCAATTTAGACAACTATTATTTAAAACAAGAATTAAAGGGGTCCTAATTTTTGCCTATACGATCATTTCCATGCAATGCTTGGTAACTATCCCCAGGCCAGGGTGCTACCCATAGTATTAGCGCACAAGTCATCATCTCCTTTACTACCCAATTACTATCTTTCAGTTGTTACTTAAGCTTTCTAGTAGCTTCTAACTCGTGCCTTATGCGTGCACTACCCGCCCCTTACCTATGGTCCTGGAGTTGTTTAGGGCCTCTATTTAAGGTAGTTCTAGACTGACCTAGATTTATAAAAAAATGATAAATCTAAGCGACAAACAAAACATTCAGATAGGACTATCACATAAAGAGCAAATAGGGGCTCATGTTGACCTCCACAAGTATACAACAAATGCACGAAACTCCAACAGACAACTTTTATTGATTTAAGACCCTATAGGCAGGATATCTAGATGAGCATAACACAATATAAGACATCAATTTTATTAAAGCGAACAGTGGTACCTATCAGTTTGCTTACTGATTTTGTTAAAAACTCTGAATCTGCGCAAACTTCAGGCAGTACTAAATCACAGTTCTTTTTATCCCCAGAATTCCTATAAGTTTGCCTAAGTGATAACCAGAACAGAATCCTATAGACATGGTATCTACAACTGTTAATTATAGACCTTTAACATAGTTCATAAATGAGTTACTAATTTTAACAAACATGTTTTTATCTTCTTTAGATCTTATTAAGCATGCTTTCTAATTTTTTGCAGAATTAGTTAACTCCTATAGGCATGATTTCTAAGTGTTAGAACTGATTTGTTTATTCCTTATAGACATACTTTCTATTTTACAGAATTAGTTAACTCCTATTGGCATGATTTCTAATTTACAGAATTAATTAATTCCTACAGGCATGATTTCTAGGTTCTGAAGCTGATTTATTTATTTCCTATAGGTATGTTGTCTACGTTTGAAAACTGATTTTACACTACAGGCATGATATCTAAACTGACTTTTATATCTTCTATAGGCATGACATCTATGTGAGAAGGAACTTTAAAAAAATTTCCAGGCAAGCGTATTAAGTTACACAAATAAGATCCTATTCGCATAATCACTAATACACATTGAGATTAGAGATATGTGGAAATCCTATGAGCATGTATTTTAATGCAGAACTGACATAAACCTATGGGCAAGATTGCTAGCATGCCAAAGCATGAAATTTCAGAGTCACAAACAATTGGGAAAACATCTTATAGGCAGGATCTCTAAATGCGCATAAGGAATCAATACAATGTACCTATAGGCATGATTTCTACCGCCAGCTTTGAACAAAAATATATATGAACCCCCCTCCCAGCTTTTACTGATAACCCCAGTGTCTATTACAAGTAATATTATTACAGCTCAATACGAATGAATTACATAATACTAATCATTACACTCTGGGGAGCCTTAGCAGGCCCAATGTTATCCTGGAAACCAGGCCTTCAAGCAAGCAAGTCTGAAGTACAGGTGGTCCACCCATGATACACAAAGTGGTCTTCTAGTGTGTCAAAATTCCCAAGGGCCTCAGGGACCCGGGGCAATGCTCACACCAGAACCCTATTCAGAACAACAACAGTTTGTAAAAAATTGCAAGACCAGCTCCAATGTGTCAGAGTTCGGAGGAGTCTCAAGGACCCTAGGTTGTGCTCACACTGGGGGTGGTAAGAACCTAGGTACTAAGAGTTGGAGTTTGAAAACAGTATATAGGGAGTAGGGAAACCGTTTTTAGAAAATACGCACTTTGATTTTTAGTAGCAAACATATTCAATTACAGAATTGCAAACAGAACTCCACCTAGAACAAACAGAATCCATATTTAGCATATGGTTCAAACAGATTGATATTGGTTCAGACATAGACACTGTACTAATATTTAGAGCAATCACAAAAGAGACAGGATACTTGAACTAATAGACAGTGTTGGCAACATAACACATGCTTGCAGAACAGGGAACATACAACTGATTATACATGGTTTCATATTACTAGAGATAACCTAATTAGTGTTGTCACTAGGTGAAATCATATAGGCATATAGCAGACAGAAGCATGCTGAAACCTTAAAATAATAAGCACATAGTATTGAATAGGGTAATAGAGACTAAAGCATGTCAGTGAGAAAACAGTAAATAGAAAAAATGCTAAGGTTGAAATAAACTATAAGACAGAATAAGATAACAGGAGCTGGAACATACCATTTGAGAAAGGAGTAAACAGGAATCATAGATCACATAGAAACATGCTAAGATTGAAGTAAACTAACCACATACATAGAACAAAATAGGATAACAAGAGTTAACACATACCAGTTAGGAAGAAAGTAAACATGAATGTAATGGCAGTTTGGATCCAAAGAGTTTAGCCTTGGCTTCCAGCCGGCTAAACAATGCAGAAGTCAGAATATCACCAAGAGAGGTCTTTGTGGAAAAACAGAGAGCTTTTTTAAGTTGTGAAGTGAAGGAATGGTGAGAGTGAGCCAGTGTGAGTGTAAGTCTGTAAGCATAAGCGTGTGTTTAAAATCAAAACAATGAGAGGCTTTTATGACATACAATAGAGCAGACAAACAAGGTAGGAAATCAATTGTTCACCAATAAGGTATGAAGACCAATAAATCAGTCAATTAGGGTTAACTCAAATAAATTAAGGGGACATAATCACATGAGTATCACTTAAATTAAGGAGAATCTTACACGAAACAAATCAACAGATAGGAATTAGATTAAATAAGGTAAGAGGTAAGTTCAGAGATCAATTATAAGTCAGCCCCAATAATCAATGCCCAAAAATTAAGCTATCAAGAGAATTAAGGCAAGTAGTACCTGATATGAATCACATATAAGGAAAGAATAGGTATAAATCTTTTCAGAGAGATATCAAATTTAAAAGGAAAGCACAATTTCGAACCCTAATTAAGAAAGTAAATAATTTAATAAATTTAATTGACAGAGCCATAGTAAACGGTCGAAACATTATAACCCATAGTCAAATAATGACACAAAAACCCTAAGGTGTAAAGACATAGAGATAAAACTCAGTCGAAAAAGTAAAGGAAGAAATCCATAGTTAACACTTAAACATTTTCAAAGATGAAACCCTAGAACATAAAGACATAGAGATGAAACTCAAGTGAAACCAGTTGAAAAGGTAAATGAAGAAAATCATGGTTAAACACTTAAACGTTTTAAAACACTTTTTGCAGAAACTTCTTAAAAAATTGAAACCCTAGCTTTTAGAAAAAAACGAAAATTGGTTGACAATAATAGAAAAATATAGCAGAATCTTAAAGGAAAAGCAACAAACAAACTCAAACCGCTTCATATCTAAAGAGATCTGAATGAATTTAGCCAGAAATGGTAAAACCTAAGCAGAGGTGAGAAAAATATGGTTTGAACCAGATATTTGAAGCCATAAACACGAAGATATTAGTACTCACAAACATAGGAGTTAACACCGACAGATTCATCAAGAAACTGAGGGATTTGAACCAAGTCTGGTTCGAATCTCTTCGAGATTCCATCAAATAACATGGAAGTCGAACCACCAGTAGGGATAAGAGGCCGGATAGGGCATAAGATCGAAGAGAAACCCCATGAATCGAAGGGTTTTGGTGACTGCGGGCTAAGGTTGGGGGGAGGGGGTGAGAGTGAAGAATGGAGGGAAGGGATTCAGAGGCGGCGATTTTGGAATAATGGGGAGGGTTTGGGGGTTGTTAGGTTAATGAAAAAAGGAAGGTTGGTTCTGGGCCGTTGATCTTTTGAGATCAACGACTAGGATTAGATGTAGGCTGGGGCGCGTTACAGATGGGTAGGGTAATTGGGTATTGGGTTATGGGTATTGGGTTAGGTTATTGGGTTCGGTTAGCTATTGGGCGAGGTCCGAAAATCAATTCAAGAGAGGCTATTTGTTAAATACCCAATTAATTTGATAAAATAATTTATAGAAATAGCTGATAAATGATAAAAAATGCTATTTTTGCACGAAAATGATTTAAAATAATTACTTAGTATTATAAAAATATAAAAGGTTATTTTCATGTAAAATAAAGTTATTATACGCACATGTGATATTATTGCAAAGTTATTGCAATTATAACCTACAAATGTAAAATATAATTATGCATAAAGTAATTAAAGCTTAATACAAATATAAATGATGAAATTAGCCAATAAAATCATTATAAAATCATTTGTGATGCAATTAGTAATTATTTGGACAACAAAATAATGGAATAGTTTAATTAAAAATCCTTCTAAAATTACAGAAAATTATGAAAAAATATTAATTGATGCCCATGCATTGTTTTTGAAGATATATATGCATTTTAAAAATAATATAGGGAAAAATTGGGTATCAACAACTGCCCCTCTTTACCTGGGAAGGATGAAAGAGTTGTCGGGTAAAGACATGATGACCAATTCTGATCGAACAAGGTGGTTTGAGAAATATTGGCCACACTCTGGTTTACGAGCTGCCTACATATCCCTTGTTTTACAGGAATCAGGCTGTGTGTTGTTCTGGATCCACCGGCGAAATGTACCGATGCCAGATACAAGGTTTTGAATAGGTGAAATAGTTACGGTGAGTGGTCAGGTTTGAAAGAGTATGAAGGAACTAGAGGGGGATTGCTCCGGTTGGAATAATGGTTACTCAACGGGTCACCTGCAAATAAGAAGATATACTGCAAGCATATACGTATAAATTTGTGTAAATTTAGACATGATGCAAATTCCCTTCAGACCATGATAGTTGTCTTTGGACGGTTGAGGATGATGTCCTTAGACCATGATTTCCTGGGCCATGAATTGTGCGGCAAGTGATTCGGAGGCCATGAAATGATGTTCTCGGGCCATGAAAATGGTGCCTCCAAACCATGACGCCTTTGAATAATGATGTGCAAATTTCATGGTGTCTCGGGCCATGAAATTGTTCTCTTCTCTCGGGCTAAGCTCTGCCCTCAACTTCATACTAGACTAAGCCTTGTCTCGGGCATGGTGTCTTCTGGCTATGAGGATGGTGCCTTCAGACTATGGCACCTTCTGACAAATTGGCGATATTTCAGCCCATGAGTTGCAAAGACATGGTGCTAGAAACAATCAAGACAAGGCTTAGTCTAGTATGAAGTTGAGGGCAGAGCTTAGCCCGAGAGAAGAGAACAATGTAAGAGAGACAGTGCTTAGTATCGTGTGAAAATCAGGACAGTGCTTAGTCCCATGCAAAGAGAAGCAGTGCTTAGCCTTATGCAAAGAGGAGGCAGGGCTTAAACTCATGCAAGATTGAGACAGGGCTTAGTCTCATGCAAAAATCGGGACAGTGCTTAGTCCCATGAAAAGATAAGGCAGTCCTTAGCCTTATTCAAAGAGGAGGCAGGGCTTAGCCTCATGCAATATTGAGACAGGGCTTAGTCTCATGCAAAAATCGGGACAGTGCTTAGTCCCATGCAAAGAGAAGGCAGTGCTTAGCCATATGCAAAGAGGAGACATGGCTTAGCCTCATGCAAATGATTTGAGACAGGTCTTAGTCTCATGCAATATTTGGGACAGTGCTTAGTCCCATGAAAATAGGAGGCAGGGCTTAGCCTCATGCAGGAAGAGGAGACGATGCTTAGTCTCATGCAAAGAAAGGCAATTATTAGCCTTATACATAATGAGGAGACAATGCTTAGTCTCGTGCAAAGAAAGGCAATGCTTAGCCTTATGCAAAAAGGAGGCACGGCTTAGCCTCATGCAAAACTGAGACAAAGCTTAGTCTCATGCAAAAATTAGGACAATGCTTAGTCTCATGCAAAGAGAAGGCAAGGTTTAGCGTTATGCAAAGAGGAGGCAGAGCCTAGCCTCGTTCAAATGATGCAAACTTGTTTCATGAATCAATTACTCTAGGTGCCCTAACGCACCTTAATCCGTTAGGTGGCGACTCTTCAAATCCCAAATCCCATCCCAAAAGGAAGGGAGTTGTCTCAGAATGTCGAAACTCGATTTCGCGATGAAAAAGGGGGCGCGACACTTATCAACTTGTAAAATCAAGTGCTAGCCATTGAATTCCACTGATATCGACAGTCCCTTCCTCTACATTTCCTCAATTTCGTATTCGTTTTTAAAGCGAAGCACCTTTGATCTAAATTTCTGGTAACAATGCTCTCATATTGGATACTTGATTGCTCTGTGAACCATAATCGTGGTTTTTAAGCCTCCAAAATTATGTTGGAGCTTTCAACATTGTTTACCTCGAAAATACGAGTAGCAATTAAATTTGATTTGTAGTTTTAAAGATATGTGATCTAATCCAATACCAATTAGTAAGCAAGTAATATAGAGTATAAAGGAGAAGAATTGAAGAACCAAACTAGTGTTACTTGTGCAATATGGACCTCGAGCTCGATGACCTCGAGGTGGGTTAGGGACAATAAAGCAAGAATAGTAAAGTAAGAGCAATAAAGCTAGAGAATAATTCTGAAGAACAATGAACGAGAAAGTAAGATTGTATATTCTTTCCTAATCATTGGATCCTCCTTACAAATTATTGAGGTCCCCTTTATATAATAGGGGAACCCTAAATAAGGTACATTTCTATTTACAGTAAGGAATCTTATTGGGACATCTGTCTAACCGCCTAGTACGGAATCGTACAATTATATTCCGGGATTTGCGCCACGATTTTGGGCTATTGCGGGAATCTCGACTTTTCTATTACAAAACCACAACGACATTATCTCAAGGCTGGTCACACTCAGCCTTGATATTCATCGGATACTCTGATATTTGAACTTCGAACTTTGCCATTGAACTTGAACCCAATCTATCTCGAATTCGCTCTTAAAGTGATCCTCGAGCCTATGAAATCAGGTAGCCTCGATTTCTACCGTATACATATAGTCTCCTCATTAGTTGGAGTATAACGACAATAAATGAATTGAGTCCTTGATATTTACCCCGATTTGCCACGACATCATCATTGTGGCATAAGAGATTAAAGAAAAAAAAGCTTGGAAGCCGGCCTTTCCCGAGGAAGACTCCGAGATTCTAGCAAGTTCGGCGGTGGAGAAGATACTGAGGGTGAAGACACTTTTGCCGATAAGGATCGTGCTGCTTAGGCTTCGTGTTCTTCGTAATTTTTTGCTTTTGAGGCTAATCGGTCCTTTCTAGGAACTCTTGATCGTGACCTATAATCCTTATAAAAAGGTTTATACAAAGCCTTTTTCCTTCCATGGATTCTGAATCTGTTACCCTTTTGCGCGGGTCAAAGCGCCTTAGCATAAAATTCCTTTTGAATGTCCAAAATTTGGGATGGTAATGACCGACAATAAGTACTGCCCTCGAATGTTTCCGATCAATGGACCCTTGATGACCATTTGAACTTGAATTTGACTAGCTCTCAGGATCAACAGTTGATGAGGTAAGTTAGCCTTTGGGCTTTATAGTCGAGTGAAGATTTGCTCGAACTCGAATTAAAGTTAGTCATTGGGATTTATAGGTAGTCCCCGGGTGAGAGTCTGCTCGAACTTGGTTTAAGATAGCCCCTGGGCTTTTATGATCGAGTGAGGATTTACTCGAAATAAAGTTAGCCCTTAGGATTCTTTATGTTGGCCCTTAGGCTCTTTAGATCGGCCCTTAGGCTCTTTGAGTTGGGCCAATTTGGCCTCTAAAAATGGCTATAATTTTCCCCTCTTTTGGGCTAAAAGACTTAGTGAAAATTTTCCTATGCCTTAGAATGTGTTTTTTGTACCCGTTCGATTTTTTGAAGGTTCGACCGATTGGAACCTTATTTGTAATTCGTTTGTGTAATGATAATAGAATACCTCTTGAGCCTTTTTAGAAGACTGATGTTATCGAAGCCTTTAAATTATTCGAGGGCTAATTTTACCTAAGCCCTTTATCATTTGCTTTTGCCGAGGGTAGCCTGATTTAACCGGTTATTCAAAGTGTTTGAAGGTCTTCAATTTATGGCGGAAGTCAGACGTATCCCAGCCTCATTATTTTGGCCGTAGCCTTTTCATATGACCATGGTCTTTGATATGGTTGTAGCCTTTAATATGGCCGTAGCCTTCGGGTATGTCTTTTGGACTTGTTTCCCGATAACATTTCGAACTTGTTCAAAATGTTAGTCCCCGAGTGTGATGGCCTTGGCCTGTATATCGGGGGTGCCTCTTTGAGGTCTTATCACTTCGAACTTAGATAGCTTGAGTAAGTAGTCCCCGAGTGCTCGAGATATGCTTGCACTTGGGTTAAGATAGCCTTTAGGCTTTTATGACCGGGTGAGGATTTGCTCAAACTCGAAGTAAAGTTAGCCCTTAGGCTTCATCGATAGTCCCCGAGAGAGAGTTTGCTCGAACTCGGGCTAAGGTAGCCCTTAAGCTTTTGTATTTGTTATGGATTTCGGATGTCTCCGATCCACGTGCGTTAATTTGGATGTAGCCTCTTTAGTTTGAAACTTTCCTTTTGGGTTGATTTTCCATTTCACTTAGATCTTGCCCGAAGTGTCAGTCCCCGAATGGGGTGGCCGTGGCCTGCAAAATCAAGGATAGCCTTTAAGGTCTTATGGTCTCGAAATGTTAGCAGTTTGATTACATTTGCTTTTGGGACAACAATACTCAAGCATGGGTCAATTGTTTGAATTTCCGCCGTGGTCGGCCCTTAAGCCTGTTTACACAATAGATCGAGAGTATAAAATGTGAAAATTTTACAAATGCAGTGGATATTGACAAGGAAAAGTACTTCTCTTGATAGATGATTAGACATGCATGCATGCTTGATGTCTAGGGATCGAGTAACCTATACGGGCATGGTTCATCTGATCATTTGGCCCTTACAACACTTTCCTATCGAGGCCCACCGTCACGAAGTGATTTCCTTGCCAAAGAGCACACATTAAAAGGTAACGCCCTCCAGTATTCGAGGCTTACTGTAGGGAACCTTGGATACTTGTTGAATTGCTTTTAGTCAGCACGACAATGGTTGCCTCGTTAAAAACCTTGCCGGAAAAACCTAATTGGAAAAAAAATCGGTCTAAGGGAAAAAGAGTGAGACAAACTCTTCAAGATTCAGAGCTTCGTGCCGATCCTTATCGATAGCCTACAAGTGTTAGTCGAAAAAATAGAAAACATTGGACTGGGGTCGTAGATTTATTTTGGATACTTAACGTGATCTTCCTCGCATCAAGCCCCCATGAATTTCTACCTTGATTATTTCTCCTCTCATTTTGTGTGAAGCTTTTCCCGGAACCGCTGCCTCTATAGTCTCCGTTGTACGGTTGATATCGATCTCTATTAGACTTCGTCTCTCGATCGATATCCCTTTTGATCCTGTCCATGATCCTGCTAGGATAAGTGGACCCCGAAGGAGTCCCTAGTTGATCGTCATTGCCCCTAATCTTCGATTGATATCGATTATGCACGTCGGCCCAAGTGACAACCTGGTACTCGATTGAACTTCGGTTTAGCTTCTGTGATGCTATGGAACTCTGAGTGTTGAGACCTTGAGTGAAAGATTGAACAAACCAGTCATCGGAATTTGGTGGTAACTCCATTAACATCTCGTTCTCCCTTTGTTTAATTTTGAATACGTCCGAATTTCTTGTTGCAAACTTTATAGCACCAACATATGTCTTTACAAACGAATCCGCCAACATGGCGAACGAATCGATAGAGTTCGGGGCAGGTTATGGTACCAAATCATGGACCCTTTGGACATAGTTTCCCCAAAGTTATTCAGTAGAACATACTCGATCTCGTCGTCCTCCAAATCATTTCCCTTTACACCACAAGTATATGTGGTGATGTGCTCGTTGGGATCGGTGGTCCCGTTGTATTTGGGTATGTCCGGCATGTGAAACTTCTTTGGAATAGGCTTCGGAGCCGCACTCGGAGGGAAAGGTTTTTGCACAAACTTTTAGAATCCAATCCTTTCAAAACGGGAGATGCTCCCGGTATTTGGTCGACCCTCAAGTTATACGTTTGCACCTTTTTATCGTTGTCCTCAATCCTTTTCTCTCCTAATTCAATCCTCTTTGTGAGTTCTTCGATTATTTTCATGATTGTGGGGTCAGCACCTGATCCATTATTACTCGACTTCTCTGGGATTAGTTCAGCACGGTGAGTAGTTTCCGGTCCCACCACGCTCGGAGTCTTTTGCTGAGTTTGCAACTGAGCGATAGTCATCTGTTGCGCTTGTAACATTTCCAAAATCACTGGAGGTTGACCTCTCCATCTCTTCGACCATGTGTTCTTTGGCCACTAGGTTGAACCTCTCTGCGTACGCTTCCTCCGACGCTAGTGCCTAAGTCGACATTTAAAGCAATGTGTGAACCAACATCGTCTGGGCTAGGTACTGGCACTACCCCAGGGTTAAGTGGTGGTACACTGGCCCCTGAAGCTGTTGCATTATCATTTTCCCCATGGAATCCGAGACCGTCATTTCCATGCACTAGTGTGTTTGCTGAGTTCGACATGTTTTAGCCTGAAAACAAAGAATCTTTGACAAGAAAAAGTTTGAAAATACGAGTAACAAATAAATTTGATTTGTGGTTTTAAAGATATGTGATATAGTCCAATACCAATTAGTAAGCAAGTAATATAGAGTATAAAGGAGAAGAATCAAAAAACCAAACCAGTATTACTTGTGCAATATGGACCTTGAGCTCGATGATCTCGAGGTGGGTTAGGGACAATAAAGCAAGAACGGTAAAGTAAGAGCAATAAAGCTGGAGAATAATTCTGAAGAAAAATGAACGAGAAAGTAAGATAGTATATTCTTTCCCATTCATTAGATCCTCCTTAAAAATGATTGGGGTCCCCTATATATAATAGGGGAACCCTAAATAGGGTACGTTTCTATTTATAGTAAGGAATATTATTAGGACAACTGTCTAACCGCCTAGTACGGAATCGTACAATTATATTCCGGGATTTGCGCCACGATTTTGGGCTATTGCTGGAATATCGCCTTTTCTTTTACAAAACCACAACAACATTATCTCGAGGCTGGTCTTTCTCGGCCTTGATATTCATCAGACACTCTGATCTTCGAACTTCGAACTCTGCCATCAGGCTCGAACCCAATTTATTTCGGACTCGCTCTTAAAGTGATCCTCGAGCCTATGAAATTGGATAGCCCTGATTTCTACCGTATACAAGCATATTGGTGTCAATTGCCTAGATTATCATAGTCTGTGATCTTTATTTGTGACTTATGTTATATATCCAGTTCTGTTGATAGTTCCTTTACTTATGCCTCTATGAAGAAATTTTCTTAGGACTCTAAACGAAAGAAATTTTGGCACGTTATTTGGATAGTTGAGGCAGTTTGCAGCTTCAATCAAATAGTGACATACTTCCTCTTGGGATTGTTCTAGGCTTCTCTAAAGATATACTATTACTTAACAAAGTTGCATAATGAACCTCTGGCTAATCAAGCCTTTCAAGTTTAAATTGCTTGAGCACACCGGTGTCTTGTTGTCTGTTATTCAATTACTGCGTATTCATTTATTAATAACCAACATTTTCAAAACACCAAGTTCCGATGGCAGTGTGTTCATTCATATCGTTTAGAATGGTATATATTAAATTAACACTATGCTAAGTACGTCAAAACCTTGACTGAACTTTAAGCTTTACTCAGTTTAACAGAACAAGTATAGAGTAAATCATGTTTCTCAGTTTTAGAGAGGACTTCAAAAGCATTAAGCTACAATGCAAACTAAAAAATAAAAAGAGAAAGCTAGATATGTACAAAATTTAGCAATTTTCTCAAATTTCATTTTATATTTTTAAGATTATCTTCCTAAACATGTACATAATATCTGAAACCTTATTCTTGCTTAAATTCATTTGACTATATTTTTGTTTATTCATAAACCTTAAAGACATAAAGAAAAACTTCACATGAGCATTGTAATATTTTCATCACAGAGTAAAATAGGATTTTCAATCTACTAACCTATTAAATGGTTCAATCTATTGATCACTTAAAGATATGTGATGAAGGCTAATCAAACACTATATTTTCAAGTTGTGAGTATTTACTTCCTAGCTCATCATATTTACTCTCTAACCCTTCCAGGCGTCCTTTTAGTGATTTATTTTCTTTTTTTTTCCAGTAGCATTCAATTTTCCAACAATGCAGCTTTAGAGGATTTACCACCAAATCGAACTACATAACTCTTTTGTTGAGGTCCGAAGCACCTTTCTACAACCTTAATGTTTGTAAGAGACGATTAAAATTGCACCACTTCTTTGATTTTAGCTTGTAAAATAAAAAATAATTTAATTAAAATAATACAACACAATAAATGAATTATGTAAATTGAATAAATAAACATACATATTTCTCATTGGTTTCAGGTTCAACAAGCTTGTTGTTCTTCTTACGAGTCTCAAAGAAAATAGTTTCCACATCTGGTCGATTTCCATCTTTACCTCCATTCACGTTCAAATAAATAAGTCAAAGAAATCTTTGTAACAAAGATGAGGTTTCTTAATATAATTATAAGATTTACTCACCAATTCATAAATGATCTCCCTATTTGGCTTACTACTCGTACGATAAGGGATACTCAACTTAGACCTACTAACCGAGTTTCTTGTACTTGTGTCCTAAATTAACAACACATCTGCAAATTTCTGGCCAGCCACTTAATATAACACGATGTTAATAAATATCCATAAAATCATATCTTAAAATTTTCATAATGCTCCTGGACCAACCATTCCCAATCACTCTTGTCTACCCCTTTTGGCACATCTTTTAGAGCATAAAGTAATGGCTTAGACTTAATATTTTTATGCATCGATCCTCTCCAATTGTTCCATAATTGTTGCAGCTAATCGCACACACAAGTATATGCGTTCATCAAGTAATAAAGTGACTAAGAGTCGTTTGTCAAATCCGCGAGGACTTGTGATTAACTATTAACTAAATTAGACTATCCTAACTATCTCAACAAAAATTAAAACTAGAAGTATTTGATTCTAAGCTAATTAAAATAAGGGAAAACAAATAATGAACTTTGAACAGAGGAAGAGCAGATTTTTATGTTATCACTATAATGAAAATGGTACAGAGTTATGGGATATCTAACATTCTTAATGTATTCTTCAATTTAGTTGACTAACTAATTTATCTAGTTTATTGGTTAACAGGGTTAATATTACTCATAAGAATTTTTCGAGTTCTTACTCGCCTATTCAAGCTAATATAACGTCTATATGTCTATGGAACTAGAACTAAGAAGAACACATTTATAATTCCTGTAAATCAACCAAGCAAAAAAATTAGGTATATGTCTATCCTAACCGCGAATCGGTTTCCCGATGCCCAGGTTAAAGAACTTGCTCTACTCAATCCTATATGCAATCTAGAATTCCCGTATTCGAGTTCAACGCTAGATTTGTAGATAGTATTCAATTGATGATCAAGCAATTAAATAATTAAGCGCAAGATTGAGTAAACAAACCAATATGATAAATCAAGAGCGCAAAATAAATATCTGAATAACAATAGTCGTGAAAGAACCACAATCCTAGAACGTGAAGTTTAGCTCCACGAAGACATGGTAGCAAAATAACAAATCATACAAATCATACAAAATTACAAAGTTTGGTAGAAGACCGGCCTCCATGGCGGCTCTATGCTCTCCCTAGGTCAAAAGTCTGTAAAAAGTTACAAAAATAATATTTTTATATGTATTTATACCAAGTAGGGTCGGGTCCAGACAAAAACACATTCTCCCGTGCGAAATAGGACTCTAGCTCTGTAAAATTTGCACAGGCGCACCGCATGGGCGACGCGCCACGTGGTGTGGTTGTGGGGAACTTCAGAGAGCATGAAATTTGAGGGCATCAACAATTCACACAGTCGCGGCGCGCTACGCGGTGCGGCTGTAGAAATTTGGAAAAATATAAAACATGAAATTTGTAGACCTTTTAAATATATTTCCTACAATATATTGTGGAGCCCAAACGGATTTCTGAGCGAAAAGTTATGTGCGTTCTACTGGACAATGCGCAGTATGCCTTCTCGATTCTTCGTTTCATTCTTAAAGTGCACTATCATCCGTTGATCCCCAAACACGATTCCAACTTAATCCTTGGGCTTTTACTCAGACTTCAAAGCTCCAGAATAGCTTGAATTTATTCCATAACAACTACATAGATCGGAATCACTCCTGCAAGGCATAAAACACACATTTATTGCAAAACACTAGCGATTAAAGCTCGAACTCAATTAAAGTGCAGTAAATTAGAGTGTAATAAGCGACTAAAATACGTAATTATCGCCTATCATCAATAAATTTCTCATATGTCAAGACATGATCTCATTGATCATTTATGTCATTGTTGTCAAATTTGTCCTATAATATTTCACAAGTATTATCTAATATGGAACTTATCTTATAAAACAGAAATAAAAAAATGTAACTGTGTGTATCAAAAGAGATGATAAAGCTTATAAAGGTTATATGAGTTTAAATTGATAGATATGGTATATTCTTAAAAGAAAAAAGTGAAGAGAGCATGAGTAAATATTTAGTTCTATTTAACAGGAAAAGGAAGTATGTTTATGTATAAATATAATTGGTGATTTGTGAAATGGACACCAGTGCTTCATCTGTCAAATGCGTGATCAGATAGATGCAGAGTGATATAAAAAAGATTCATCCGAACGAAATGAAAAGCATAGGCAGAGGTCCTAGCTATGACTTATAGCCATTTTTAGCTATGCAACTTGTAACAAACAGTCGTAGGCCGGAGAATAAATTGAGTAATGCATAGTTCGTGGAATTTTCCAACGAGAATTATACAACTAATCAGAAAACAACTTTTGAGTCAAAATAATTGTTTA
Organism: Nicotiana paniculata; assembly: GCA_005239505.1. Taxonomy (NCBI): domain Eukaryota; kingdom Viridiplantae; phylum Streptophyta; class Magnoliopsida; order Solanales; family Solanaceae; genus Nicotiana; species Nicotiana paniculata. The sequence goes on along the minus strand of ML311480.1, from coordinate 56,490 downwards.
CCTTGAAAATGGTAATTACAGTTATATTTGATTATGTGGTTCTAAAAATACGTGGTCTATTTCAATACCAGTTGTTTTGGCAGTAGATGCTAGGTGAGAAGTGAGAAAATGAAATAAGAGCGAAAGGTAATGAGATTATGCAAACCGAGCAGTGGAGAGGCGGGGTCTCGAGCTTGGTAGGAATGGGCCTCGAGGTCGAGCTCAAGAGCTTGACAAGGGACTGTCGAGAATGATATAGCAGTATTGAAGGCCTCGAAGATGGCCTATTTGTGATTAATAATGAATAATAAATGAAGAACAACTAATGAACATAATAAATGAAAGACAATAAATTAACAAAATAATTGTAGAGAATGTTTGAGTTAGAAAATAGAGAATGTTCTTGTTCTTGTATTGAATATCACGTGTCTTACAAAATGACAAGGGTCCCCTTTATATATGTGGAGGAATCCCAATATAGTGTTATTACAAAGACAGATGACAAGTACAACCATTAATGCCATGGTACGGGCCTGTACTATTTTGCGTACTTAGTCAGCTTAACCACGTACCTTTTGGGGATTTCCTTCCTTTCCATGATGGTCTTCGATCTATACTGCTCCGGGTTCGATAACCCTCGATATGCCCCCTTGATGCCAAAACTCAAACCTTCGAGCCTTCTGAGTGCCGTAATTATCGTAAAATCGGGTTGTCCGATTTTAGCCGTATACAGATAGTCACGCGTTTCTTAGAATGAAGTGATAATAAAGGTCTTGACTTCTTGCCTCTTCGATATCCCTATTATGACATCATTCTCTTCAGAGCATTAAATGATGTGACATGAAAATCTACATAGAGGTCGTTGTCAACACAATTCTCGAGAAGCCCACGAACCATTATTGGTTCGACCTTTCCGCTTCAAGCATGCCCAAAAGGCCTCTATAAATACTTCAATCACTTTCCTTTTCATAATTTTACATCTTCTTCAAACGTTCAAACTTTTACTAAGTGTTTCACACTCTTACCTTCTATCTGTGTTTGCTTCTTCATCTTCCCTCTTCAAAACTCAGTTATAACCATGGCAAAAACTTCCAAAACAGTACCTCAAAAGGAGGGAGCCACTTCTTCATCACGCCCGTCTAAGGGAAAGTCAAAAACTCCTCCTACCATCGAGCAGTGCATCCCTGAACCTTTCGACACCGTCTCCGATTTCACGATTGAAAAACGCCCTTCTACACAGGGCTGATGCATGCCCATGTCTCGATATATAAGTGTAGTATCCGATACAGAGAAGGTAAAACTCGACTGCTGTTGGGGGTGGCGGCCCAAGTAGAAATCCCTACAGCTGATGAAAGCATAGTCACGCATAAGGATATCTTTCTCAACGTACATACATACCCTTCTACCTTAGGCCCCGTAAATTCTTCCTCTCCACCGATTGACTCGGTGATTCTCGACTTTTATCGTGAATACCGAGTGACACCCTCGACCACTTGATCAGATTATACAGCCCTCGTCTCTTCCGAGGGGGCTTAATTAAGCTGCACCATCGATCTGCCAAGGCGTTCTTCGCCTACATCGACGAGGATAAGGATCGGGGAGGGATGAGCCGATTTGTTAGAATCAAACTTCAGACGTCATCCCTGCTGATATAGTGCCATTCCCGGAGGAATTGAATATGAAACATAAGTATCCCTGAATTGAGTATGTTTTGCCATCTCTTTTTCTCTTGACTTGTTTTCTTCTAATTGTGTAGCCACCGTTTGGTTTCCCGGCGCGGTCCAGGACCTTTCGGGATGGGTCAGACTTTTGGACTCGACTTTTCCATACAACAAACGCGTCTGGCCCGATCTAGCTAAAACACGGTTGCAGGCTAAGAACCACGGTATGCTCTCGTTGTTGTTGTTTTCTCATTATTTGTAAGTATTTTTGATGGTGGTGTTTTTTGATATAACACGCTTGTACAAGCCTTGGGGAAGGCTGTTGATGAGACCGTTCCCTCCTAGTGAGGAAGAGGCACCGAAGACTTCCAAGGACAAGAAAAGGAAGAAAGAGGCCTCAGTGGAGTCTCCAAAATCCAAAAAGGCAAAGGCTCAGAAGCCCAAGAATGATGCCACAGTCCTATCCTCAATGGCCGCTGAGAGCTTCCGAGCTGAGGAAGAAGTGATGATACCTGCCCTTTGGTACAAAGGGCAAAACGACGCGCTGATGCTTCAAGAGTTGTTGGGCGGTCGTCTGCTGAGTTGGAGGCGACCTATGCGGACCCGCCCTGTGCTAAGGAGACCCTCGAGGAGGGTTCGGGTACAGTCCCCGAGTCGCCCGTCGGACATAGCACAGTCCACATTGGTGAGTTCGAGGGATATGCTTCCGAAATTTCCGGGGGCGAGAGGAAGCCTCGATGGAGGCTGATGTTGCCGATGGATTTCAATCGGGCCCGTCGTTCTCTCCAAGGGAGATATGATACTCCCAAAAGAGGAACGCTCCCAGTCTAGGGACCTCTCACGGAGGGGATGACGCATTCAAAGATTATTTTGAAGGCGTAGAGGAGGAGACCGATATCAACGCCCACGTTTCCCTCGAGGAGGCCGAGAGGCTCCAAAAGCAGGTGAATTTCTTGACATAATATGCTGTTCTTCAACTTCCTACCTATGCTTTCTAACTTTCTTCCTTTGTGCTACAGGTCAAGAAGCTGTATGACCAAGCCTTCTCCAATAAGCAAGATGAGTTGACTCATCGTGGAGAGGATCTTGAGAAGCTTATGTCAGAGTCGGTTGAGCTGGAGGCTCTATGTGCCCGAAAAGAGGAGGAATTGATCAACCTCCGGGCGAGCTCGTAGAGAGCGATCCAAGAGAGGGCTGACTTCACCGAGCAGATATTCTGGTACCCATAATTTTATCTTTCATCGCCATACTTGGTGATAATCGGATTATTTTCCGTGTCTTTCAGATTAGGGAGAAAGATGCCCGGGTGGAGCGGCTCCGAGAGGACGTTGCGGCCAAAGACGCCGAAATCCTTGATCTGGCTTGGCTGAATGATGCCGTGGCTTCATAGAGGGACGTGCTTCGGGGGAAGCTATCCTTGATTCAAGACCTTCTTCGAGGTGCTCAGGAGGAGGCTGCTGCACTATCTACAGCCAAGTCTGAGGCCAACGAGTTCTTCATACAAAAGGGATGCTGCTGCTGCGAACGACCGGGCCAGGGAGATATCTGAGAAGGCCGAGCTAAAATGGGCTTGGGCATTTGCTCATGCTCGCATACGAACCAGGAGACAAGCCTTCGAGGAAATGAGCGCTAAGGGTGTCGATCTCTCTGCCGATATTGAAGAGCTAGGGCCCTAGAGGAAGAACAGAAATGCTGACTACGTTAGATGAGGGCTCCGAAAGTGGCTCGGGTAGCAGCGAAGGCGAAGAGTAGATTCACCTACTGTTTTGCTTTTTTCCTTTTCTGTATATGGGACCCTCGGGGGGAATTTTTGTATAAATACCCTTGTAAATGCATTTTGAAATAAAATCTCTTTGTTACATATCTACCAAACTTTGCCCTGTAATGCTTACACAAAAGTCGATTTTCAAGCTTCGATTTTAGCCTTTCGGAACCCGTACTTGTAATAGTAGATCCCCTCAAAATTGGACACCTTCTCGAGGTTAGGTCGGCATGAGGTTACGATCCCTCCAACGCCGTGTGATAGTGTCATTCATGTGACATGACCGTGAAGTGATCGAGATGGCCCTGCCGGTACACCTTCCCAAAAGTTATGACGACTTTGTCAGAATTAATTGGCTTTCAAAGTAGTTGAATAGTCACCGCTTGTTCTATATATATACTTGCTTCCTCTTTATTTTAAGTCTCACAAATTTGCAAAACTAGCTTTCCTTTCAACGTTCTCTTCCTTTTCTCATCTTGCCAAACTATTTTCATTTCTTCCTTTTTACCTTTTCTTGAGTAGTTATGGTTGCCGTGACCAAATCCGTTAACCAAGAAGAGGGAAACCTTACCTCTACTTTTTGCCCGGCCAGTGATACACCGCCGTCGTATGGCGAGTTAACCTCGAGCTGATTTGCTTTGATAAAAGACTTTTCACTAGAGAAACCTTTTGATGCCCCGGGCCATCGAGAGCATGCGTCGAGGTTTATTCGATCGATAGAAGAAAATAACCTCAAGGCCGTGAGGAGAGATTGCGGATGGGAGAAAATGTGATGCTGCAGATACGTTGGCCGATCATTCTGAATGGGTTTTGAAGATTGACAAATATTGGCAAGTTGAACCAGGTCCATCAGAGCATACACACCTGAACGGACCGTTGGAACAAGAATCGTACAAGCATAGGAGATATCAGTGATTGCTGAGTATCAAAGAACTAACAGGATGTCTCCTAATACGGAAACATTGCAAACTAATGAAGAGAATAGAAGTTGAATTTGGCAAGGACAGAAACGAAGGAAGGAAGTTGAGTTTGATAAGAACTTGTTCTCCCAGGTAGAATCGGACCAGAACTCAACAACTGACTTTATAAATACTCAAAGTATTACTGGTGAAAGAAACAACAACAAAAAAAACGAACGCACAAGTGCATAAGTGAATCAAGAGCTGAAAGCAAAATTCCCAGATATTTTGCAAGCAGAATTATTGTGCAACACAGAGGCTACATTTCAACTAGAAGAAATAGTTCCATCATTTATCATTGAGTCTAGTTGGTCGTAGTGGGAGTTTTAACATTGTATCTTTTCAGCTTTCTTAGAAGCAAATTGTAATAGGTACACACTGTTCAAGTTAGAGTTAGCTTGAAGTATGTAGAAATTAGCTAGAGGCTAGTTGATACAAAGAGGATTAGAGTTAGTCCTAGGATTACAAAAGAGTTTATTTTTGTAAGTCTGTTTGGCTCAGAGTGTTTAGTGAAGTGTTTGAGCAAATCCTACTGAGGAGTAGGCCGTGGATTTGTTTACCTTTTGAGCCAGGTGTTTTCCACGTAAAATATCTGTGTCTTTAATGCTTTATTATTCCGCAAATAGTAGTAAGTAGTACACCAAGAAGAACAAGGTTCTTCTTATTCGACAGCACTCAAAAATTGGGTACTACACAATTAACTTATAATATTGTGTAGTATTAAAGTCTAAAACAATAATTGGTATCAGAGCAGGTTATCCTTGAAAAGGCTAACACCTTGGAAAAGATCAAGATGAGTGCACCACCTGGGAACTGGGAAGGTCAATCAACTGCAAGGCCACCACTCTTCAGTGGCCAGTACTATTCTTGGTGGAAGAATAGAATGAAGGATCACCTTATTGGAGAGGACTATGAACTCTAGGACATAGTCACTGATGGACCACTTGCAACAATGAAGAAAACTGCTGAAGGTGTAGATGTACCTAAGACTAGGGCTGACTGCACGACTGGAGATCTGAAGAAATGGGAGAAGAATGCCAAAGCAAAGAAGTGACTAGTGTGTGGATTAGGACCAGATGAATACAGTAGAATCCAAAGCTGCACCACTGCCAAGGAAATCTGGGATACTCTACAAGTAGCCCATGAAGGAACAACTCAAGTGAATAGGTCTAGAGGTACACTACTATACTCTCAATATGAAAACTTCACTATGAAAGAAGGAGAGACAATTCAGAAAATGCACACAAGGTTCACAACCTTGACAAATGAACTCAAGTCTCTTAGAAGAATTATACTTGAAGAAGACAAGGTAGAGAAGATCTTGACAAGGGTTCTGCCTATCTCCTGGGAAATCAAGATCACTGCTATCCAGGAATCCAAAAATATGGCAACCCTTAGACTGGATGAGTTGATTGGAAATCTCACTGCTTATGAACTCAGAAGGCAAACCATGAAGATGGATGCTCCAAATAAGGAGAGAAGTATAACACTGAGGATCACTGAGGGAGCTGATCTGGAAGAGGATGGGATGGCCATGATAACCAAAGAATTCAGAAACTTTCTCATGAGGAAGAAGGGAATATCCAGGGGAGGAAACTTCAATAAGGCAAAGGCACCAGAAATGTCAGCCAATGAGGGATGCTATAAATGTGGTAAGACTGATCATCTCATTAAAAGTTTTCCTCAGTGGGAAGTAGAGTGGAAAAAGGGAAGATATGAGAGAAGGAACAAGAGGAAGGAATAGGTTCAACCCAAGACAAACACAACAAAGGCTATGGTTGCTGCTTGGGGGAATGTTCAGATGAAGAATCAGAAGATGGTGAGACAAAAGATCAGGCTCTCATGGTAATTGGAGAATCTGATGAGGAGACTTATGAAGAACCATAGGTAAGTGTCTCAAAACTTAAAACTAAAATAAAGGGTTTATCTAAGGAGAAACTCTCTGAGTTGCTACTTGACTTCATAGATGATTCTGAGGAAACAACCAAAGAGAAGGATCAACTATCTAAAGAGTGTGCAATGCTAAAAGCAACATGCATGGACCTGAAGATAAAGGTCAGTGAATCTGAAAAGAAAAACACTGTCTTGATGAACCAGGTTCAACCACTCGAAACTGAGATTCTAGAGCTAAAATCTGAAAACTTAAATTTAAGACTAGGATCCAGTAAAAAGGTAGTTTATCACTCTCATGTCATGTTAGAAGAAAACATAGGAAAATTAAAAGATAATATGTATGCCAAGGACGAGCAAATAAGAACTCTTAATGAACAAATTGGCAAAGTCAAACATGAATTAGATCGAACCTGTAAATGGAATAAATCCTCTGACGCCCTGATATGGCTTCAAGAGAATCACAGTAGCAACAGAAGAGGAATTGGTTTTGGGAGTCAATTGCCTAAGCGGGATCCCAAAAGAAAGTATCTCACTCTCCCTGAAAATAAAATCTGCACCCATTGTGGGAAGACTGGCTACTATAAATATGAGTGTGCTGTAAAAGAGAAGGCCAGTCAAAAATGAGAGATTCATTAAAAAGAAAAACTGGCTACCAAAATGGGCCAGAAAAATCTGATTCATCCATTCTCTCATAGAAAAGGACCCAAACTCCTTTGGGTTCTTAAAACTAACCCCTGATTTTTCTTTTGTAGGTTCAAGTGAAAGGAGGCAGCCAAATTTGGTACTTGGATAGTGGTTGCTCAAAGCATATGACTGGGAACATGGAATAGTTACTTTCACTTGAAAGTCTCAAAGGAGGAAATGTCTCATTTGGAAACGGAAAGAAATGTGAAATTATTGGGGTTGGTAAGGAACCAGAAGATGAGGAGCTTGGACTGGTGAGGAGCAATGACCATATTGAAGCACCTATGACAGATGGAACATGTGATGGACTAGGTTCAACAACCCCACGCAACTTGACAGGGGGAATTCTTCATGGAAATACTGGACCTGATCCTGTTCTACAACTACAAGACAACATGGAACAATCTAGAAGTGAACAACCAGTACTCAAACCAAACAGATATCAGAGTTCTCACCCTCTTGAGAACATCATAACAGACTTGAGATCTGGAATCAAAACTAGCTCCTCCTGGAAAAATTTGTGTGCGTTTGATGCATTTCTATCCTTGATTGAACCAAAGAACATTGTTGAAGCCCTGTAAGATGCTGATTGGGTAACAACCATGAAAGAAGAGATGAATCAATTTGAAAGGAGTCAAGTATGGCACTTGGTACCCATGCCACTAGACAGATAAGTAATTGGCACCAAGTGGGTCTTCAGGAACAAGCTCGATGAGGATGGAACTGTTACAAGAAATAAGGCTAGACTGGTTGTTCAAGGATACAGCCAAGAAGAAGGAATTGACTATGATGAGACCTTTGCTCCTGTGGCAAGATTGGAGGCAATCAGACTTCTTATAGCATTTGCTGCACACATGGAATTCACTCTTCATCAGATGGATGTAAAGAGTGCATTTCTTAATGGCTATTTGAAGGAAGATGTATTTGTAAAACAGCCTCCTGGTTTTGAAAGCAAAGAGTCACCTGATCATGTATATAAACTTGACAAGGCTCTGTATGGTCTAAATCAAGCGCCTAGATCTTGGTACGAGAGATTGTAAAAATTCCTACTGGAACATGGGTACAAACGAGGCAAGATAGACAGTACTTTGTTCCTGAAGGAAAAGGGAAAAGATCTTCTGATTGTGCAAATATATGTTGATGATATCATATTTCGGGAAACTACTGAAAATCTTAGCAAGGAATTTACTACATTAATGGGGAGTGAGTTTGAAATGAGTATGATGGGTGAGCTAACCTTCTTCTTAGGCTTACAAATCAAACAAACTCCACATGGCACAATGATACATCAATAGAAGTATGTGCAAGAACTCCTCAAGAAATTCAAAATGGAGGATTCAAAGGAGATAGATACCCCAATAGCCACAACTACAAAATTGGATGTGGATGAACCTGGTTCATCCATTGATCAGAAGACATACAAAGGGATGATTGGTTCTCTACTCTATCTTACTGCAAGTAGACCTGATATTGTGTTCAGTGTGGGACTATGTGCTAGGTTTCAAGCCAATCCAAAGGAGTCCCACTTCACTGCAGTAAAAAGAATTTTAAGATATATGAAGGGTACCACTGAATTGTGCCTTTGGTATCCTAAAGGTAATAATTTTTACCTTGTAGGATATGCTGATGCTGACTATGCAGATTTCCTGGTTGACAGGAAAAGTAATTCAGGCATGGCTCACTTTTTGGGCTCCTGCCTTATCTCTTGGGCCACCAAGAAACAAAATTCAGTAGCCTTGTCTACTGCTGAGGCTGAGTATGTGGCTGCAGCCTCTTGCTGTGCCCAGTTGCTATGGATCAAGCAACAACTCCTGGACTTTGGTATATATGTGGGATGCATTCCTATTTACTGTGATAACACTAGTGCAATTAGTATGATTAAGAACCCGGTTCATCACAAGAGAACTAAGCACACAGATGTTAGGCACCATTTTCTGAGGGATAACTATGAAAAGGGAATGATCTCAATCGAATTCTGTGCCACTGATCGTCAAATTGCTGATATATTTACCAAAGCATTGAGTAGGGAGAATTATGAGAGATACATGCTTGAATTAGGGATGATTAAGATCACTTAATTGAAAAACAAAATTGAAAAAAAAATAATTTTTTTTGGCTAGAAATTTTTAATTAGGTACTTAATAAGACTAATCAGTGCTCAGTACTATGTCTTTATTTCCATACTCTCTTTCCATGTATTAATATGATTCCCTAGTCACTAATGATATTTCTCTATCTTTGTGAATTGAGGCAAAATAAAGATTTTTAACAGGATGAACCTGGTTCATCCATGCTGGCTTACGTGACTGACAAGGTACGTTCTCATCTTCATACATGTATTAATTAAAGTACAATCATACATGAGCAGGACTCTATCCATTTATGGTTCAAATTCAATTCCCGTCTCAACTAATTAGCCTAGTGTAAAGGGAGAGTAACCGTCTAATCAATGTCCAATCGCTGACAGTTCTTAATCGATTACACTTCCGTTGAAATCTCCCCAGCCACAAGTTATAAATAGGCCATCATTACCCATTGTGCATAAAACAACAGTCGAACCTTGTTCAACTTACTCAACTCAAAAACCCTACTGCCTGTTATTTTCCTCTCTCTAACAAAATCAAAATCATATCGTCTCCTCCACCCACCAGTTTCTTCTGACTCATCACCAAACAGAGATTATGATGGAGGAAACTATGAATCAACCTCAAACTCTCCCTCAGTCTTTAGTTCTGAGTCTCCTGAAAAGTCATCAACCCCAGAACACTCTACAATCCCTGAACCCACACCAAACCCTACCCCAGCCCCCAAAACCCGTCGTGTTAAGGTTCTTGAACGTAAATCTGTGGCTTTTGGTTTAAGAGCAAAATTCTTGGAAGAATTTTTACGTGCTGAGGAAGGTTCCAAACCAAAATCATCCAATGATTCATTCAAATCAGCCAATGAAGACGAAGCACCTGGTTCATCCAGTGTTGAGAAAGGTAATACTGAAGTTACCTCTGCTTTAAAGTCTGCTGAAAATCAATTTGTGTTGGTGGGGTCTGTGGTAGATGTGGAAGTGCCAAGAAGGAAAAGAAAATTTGGGAAAGAGAAAAATCTTGAGAACGATGGTGAAGTAGATGTGAGGCGATCCGGGGAGGATGGTACCACACTTGCAATTTGTAGCCCCATTCTTGAAAATCTTGAAGAAGATGTCATGGTTTTAGGGGGAACTACTGAAGCTAAGGAAGCTGCTGCTGGATTGGAGAAGTTAATGAAGGAAATAGATGAACATGTTTCTTCTAGGGAAGAAACTTTGGCTGAAAGACTGAAGAAGCTGGGGGACTCACACAACCCTAAGAAGAGAAGGACTCCAAAGTCCAAAAAGTCTAAAGCCTCAGTTCCTTCAAAGAAAAGGAAGACTACTGAGTCTGTAGATATACCTGTTCCTAGGGTATGAGCTACGAGAAATACTGTACGAGAAGAGGAGGAGAAATTGGAAAAAGCTATGCAAGAGAGCAAAATGAAGAAGGCAGAAAAGGGGAAAGCTAAGGTAGGCGAACCTGTTATTGTTGAAGATGAAGGGTTGTTGGACCTGGTCAAACAAGAAGAGGAGGCTGCTCCAGTAGTTATCAAGACACCCAGGCCCAAAAAGTCTAAGACTTCTTCAAAGAAGTAGCTACTGTGTCCATCACCACTGGGAGTCTTGCTTCAAGGACAAGGTCTAAGATAAAGAAGGTGAAGAAAGTACAGATTGTTGAGAGGGATGATGATCCAGAATGGAGTGGAGAGGAAGAGAAGGAGGTTGGAGAAGTGTCTACAGACAGAATTTCCATGTTTGGAAAGAGAAAAATCTTGAAGGGAAAATTGTTGAAGGATTTGGAGGAGCCTGGAATGAGATATTTACTGGATTTTCTGGCAGTGTAGGGCTGGAAGGACATGGTCTTTCGCATGGAAGGCAGTCTGGTCAGAAATGAAATTGTGGAGGTCATGGGGAATGCCACAGTCATTGGAGGCAGGGTCACCTCATTGGTCAGGGGAGTTGAAGTCTCCTTTGATCCTCAAGAACTGGGAGTCATTCTAGACATTCCAGCTGAGGGTTATGAAGACTACATGAGGTAGAGATGGCCTTGTTTAGATGAAATAGCATCAGCTCTCAATATCACCTGATTCTTCTGTGACAATGAGAAGGAGCTTGAACCTAGGGTTGTGTACAAGAGTGAGATGAAGCCTGAGCACAAGCTGCTCTTTGAATTTGTGATCAAATTCCTGCTGCCTAGACAAGAACGAAGACACACTGCTAATTACATGGATTTAACCCTCATGGAGCGTCTGTACAGAGGCAAGCAGATCAATTGGCCAACTTTTATCATCCAGCTCTTGGACAGAATGGTGAATGGAACCAAAGCCCATGCGATCCCTTATGAATTTATTCTGACTGCAGTTCTTGCTTATTTTAGAGTTCCTACAAAGAAGGTTGAGATGGCTATTGCTAAGGATTTCTTTGGGAAGGACACTCTGCTGTCTTGTGATTATATTGTCGATGCCCCGGCAGATGAACCTGGTTTATCTCGGAAGAACCCAGTCAACAACAAGGTCCGTACTCTGGTGCAGGAAAGCGAGTTAAAGGATATGGAGATCCTTCGATTAAAGTCTCATTTAATTGAGGTGGAAGCTGAGCGTGATGCTCTCAAAGCTGAGTTAGCAAAGGAGAAGGAGAAAAATGAAGGTGTTTTACACCAAATTCTACAAATCAAGAACCGAGCCTCATCTGCACCCTCCCAGCCTTAGGAATTTCCAGAGCTACCCCCTCCAAACCTATCAAGTGCCCAGTTCGGGACAGTATCTAGTTTGTTTCAGTTTTTATTCTATTTTTCTTATGTTTTGGCTGTTTTGATTTTAATGTGTTTTGGTGCTGATCAACCCTGTTAATCAATGAAAGCTTGCTATTTTGAAAATGTCTCAATTTTTTATTTAGCTTACATTATTAGTTTCTTGTGATCATTAATCATGTTTGCACCTGCAGTTGCCTACATTGGCCATGAGTAAGAATTAAAAAACTGGTAAGTATCATTTTGCAACTTTTCAATGATGCCAAAAGGGGGAAGATGTGCTGTGTGATATTTATAACCTAATGAACCTGGTTCTCAATGATTATTGCTTAAAAATATACAAAGTGTTTGAAGTATATACAGGATAAAAGCACAGAGTTTGTCATCATCAAAAAGGGGGAATTTGTTGGCCTATGTCACTGAATGGGTTTTGAAGATTGACAAATATTGGCAAGTTGAACCAGGTACATCAGAGCATACACACATGAATGGAGCAATTGGCACAAGAATCGTACAAGCATAGGAGATATCAGTGATTGCTGAGTATCAAAGAACTAACAGGATGTCTCCTAATACGAAAATATTGCAAACTGATGAAGAGAATAGAAGTTGAATTCGGCAAGGACAGAAACGAAGGAAGGAAGTTGAGTTTGATAAGAACTTGTTCTCCTAGGTAGAATCGGACCAGAACTCAACAACTGACTTTATAAATACCCAAAGTATTACTGTTGAAAGAAAAAACAACAACAAAAACGAACGCACAAGTGCAGAAGTGAATCAAGAGCTGAAAGCAAAATTCCCAGATATTTTGCAAGCAGAATTATTGTGCAACACAGAGGCTACAGTTCAACTAGAAGAAACAGTTCCATCGTTTATCATTGAATCTAGTTGGTTGTAGTAGGAGTTTTAACATTGTATCTTTTCAGCTTTCTTAGAAGCAAATTGTAATAGGTACACACTGTTCAAGTTAGAGTTAGCTTGAAGTCTGTAGAAATTAGCTAGAGGCTAGTTGATACAAAGAGTATTAGAGTTAGTCCTAGGATTACTAAAGATTTTATTTTGTAAGTCCATTTGGCTTAGAGTGTTTAGTTAAGTGTTTGAGCAAATCCTACTGAGGAGTAGGTCGTGGTTTTTTTCACCTTTTGAGCCAGGTGTTTTCCACGTAAAATATTTGTGTCTTTACTTCTTTATTATTGTGCAAATAGTAGTAAGTAGTACACCAAGAATAACCAGGTTCTTCTTATTCGACAGCACTCGAAAGTTGGGTACTGCACAATTAACTTATAATATTGTGTAGTATTGAAGTCTAAAACAACAAGATACCTTCTCGAGAAGAGAACATTATGACCTATGTGGAGGTATTCTTGAACGTGTATACATACCCATTTACATTGGGCCCCCTCGACCGTCTTGTTCTTGAATTCTGCAAAAGGTACCAAGTCACCCTGGCTCAGATTTATCCGTCCTTTTGGCGGATAGTGCTGATGATGAGGTACTTTACCGAAAAGGCTGAGCTCGGTTTACTTTAGCCACCTTATTAGATTATATCGGCCTTAGCATTGTCGAGGCCCGATTGCGTTACGACGCCGGTCCACCAAGCCTTTCATTGCCAGTGATGATGAGGACTGAAACAGATGATGGATCAGTCGATTTGTCCGAGTGAGGACCGTCGTCATCATTCCCGCGGAGTTCCTACCATTTCTCGAAAAATGAAACTTCAAACGTAAGTACCATTTCGTACCTTTGTGTCCTTTACTCTTATCAATTTATAAGAGTTTTTCTTTTTCTCTTTCTCAGCGGTCCCGTGGATGCCAGCGGAGGTCCCCGATCTTGAGGACTGGACTCGGGGGTTGGCAACTTCCTCAACATATGACGAACGCAAGTGGGAGATATGTGGAAGGGCAGATGGGAAGCAAAGCACCACGGTATGAGCCATGTGGTTGCCTTTTGAGTAATGCTTTCTTTTATGTGTACTAACTCTACCACCGCAGGTGTTGGTAGATTCTCTGAGGTGATACCGTGTCCCTTCGAGGAGAGGGAAAGCACGTCGGCTTCGGAGCCGAGGGAGGATAATAAGCAAAAAAGATCCTACGGATGAGGACATTCTCAATGAGGCGGGGCCTTACCGAAGACACAAAGGAGATGTCATCGTTGAGGAGGACTTTATATACGTCGATCATTCTATGGATATCAAATCTCCTCGGGAGGATGGTTCTTCGCCTACGGTTGGATCCAGGGGCCCTCCCAAGGTTACCGATTCTGTTAGGCCCGAGACCTCTAGTTTTGAGGGAGAGGTTCCTCGAGAGGGAAGGAGAACCATCGTCTTCTTCTGCCCTCGAAGGTACTTTGAGGGACGTTCGGGGCCAGGGGGCTGTTCGAACCAAGTGGGGTCTCGATTGGTCATGCCCCTACCGAGAGCGGTTCAATTAGGGCCGATGGGACTAGGCTAGTAGACACACACTCAACTTTTGAGGAGGCTCAACGACTCTGTTCAAAGGTGAATTTTGATCGCCTTTATTGGTTTTTTAGTTTTGTATTTTCATTTTTTGAATTGAAGCTTCTTTTTTGTAGGCTTTTGAAAAGCTCAAGTCCGAGCTGCTTCGTTGCGAGGCCAAGTTGTGGTAAACCTTGGGCAAGGATAAATCTCTCAGGCTTCTATGCAATGAGAACACAAAAGAATTGATATGCCTTCGATCGGAGATGAATCGAAGCCGAGATTATGAAGGCAATATCGAGCAACATGTAATCCTTATTTTGAGGTAGTATGTGCTTCCTTTCCTACTTTTGGGAATTAATGTTTTGGTGCTTCAGTTACAGAGAAAAATATAAGCGTTGGAATGCCTTTGGGTGAAATCGGGCAGGTTAATTCCCAATGCAATGCATTAAAGGCGCAAATAGGCGTTCATGCAGCGGCCCAAAGGAATGCTTTGGCCAAGGTTGCTTCCCTCTAGATACAACTTCACAATTCTCGAGAAGATAGCTCAACTCAGACGAGCAGGATTACCAAGCTCAAGACTGGTCTTTTGAATATGAAGGCCGAGGTCGTGGACGCCGGGGACGAAGCTGAAGAAGTTCGAGCAAAGGCCGATAAGAAAGTGGCCATTTATTTGAAAGATGCTTCCGATGCTCGGGCTGAGCTGAGGGGAGATTTTGACAGAGAGAGGAGGGGAAATGAGTATGCCCGATGTAGGTCTCGGAGGGAGACTATCTAAGAGATTCATGCTAGGGGCTTTGATATCTTGGAAGAGATAAAGCAGGCCAAGGCTGATGAGATCGACGCCAAGTTTTTCCTTTCTTCCGATGTCGATGCTGATATTTGAAGGCTTCCGAGGGATCTGGTCTCTGGAGCAGACTAGGTTTTCCTTCCTTGTTCTTTGTAAAGACTCTTGTGGGAATATTGTAAATGCATATTTGTAATACACATATATATCAAAGATTCTTTGGTTTTTATGATTTTCTTGTCGATAGTTAGCCCGGTGAATTGGACTTCGAGATGAAACCCTTGGGGTTATAAATTGGCCCTGAGGATTTTTAGGTGGGGCCGTGGTCCCATACGCATTGGGTCGATATGCCCTTGGCGTTTGGGCTCTTACACATTTGGCTCTTAGGCGCTTTAGTTAACCGTTTTGGGCTCAGTCTTCGAGTCGGGTTCGACTCGAGATCATCGACCCTCAGTTTTTTTTTGAATTGGCCCTGAGGCTTTTAGGCTGGCGCTTAGGCTCTTACGCATTGGGTCGGTAAGCCCTTTGATCTAGCTGGCGCTTGGGCTCTTACGCATTTGGCCCTTAGGTGCTTTAGTTAACCATTTTGGGCTCAGTCTTCGAGTCGGGTTTCGACTCGAGCTCATTGACCCTCAGGTTTTTTGAATCGGCCCTGAGGCTTTTAGGCTAGCTCTTAGTCTTTTACGCGTTGGGTCGGTACGGACTTTAATCGATTCTTTTCGAAGTTTTTTCAAAGTAATTGGAGGCCTGTGATTTTATGGAAACAGTCGGACGTCTCCGAGTTGCGTTAGTTTGGTCGGAGCCTTATGACGGTGGTCATTGTATTTGGCCGCAACCTTTTAGTCCCTGAGTGAGATAGTCTTGGAGTATATATTGAGGGTATGCCTTTTTAGGGGTCTTACAAGTTCGAATATATATCCTTGACTTTGATATCAGGATTATGCCTTTTTAAGGTCTTACAAATTTGTACATGCCTTGGTTGAGGTCTTACAGTTTTGATGTTGCCTCGTGAAGGGCTTACATTGGTGCCTTATGGAGAGCTTATGAGCTCGAAGTTTCCATCCCTAAGGTCTTATGGCTTTGAGTTTTGATAACTCGATGGGGTGACTGTCGAGGATAGTCCCTGAGTCGGGGTTATGCCTTTTTTAAGGTCTTACAATTTTAATGTTTCCTCGTTGAGGGCTTAGATTGTTGATATTGCCTCATAAAGGGCTTACGTGGTTGACATTGCCTCATGGAGGGATTACGAACTTGAAGTTGTCCGCCTTGAGGTATTATGGCTTCGAGTTTTTGGTGGCTCGATGGGGTGACTGCCGAGGATAGTCTCGGAGTGTTTGGAAATTTTTTGGCCCTGGGGCCGTTCTTGTGAAAATAGAAAACTTCTTTGACACACGCAGTATTTTGATGATAAAAGATTCTTCTCCGATTACTTGGTACAGGTACACAAAAAGGTTCTTCTTGGATTACTTGGTACAAGTACATATTTTTCACCATCGAGGGTTCGATTATTCTATGTGGACACGGTTCATTCGACCGTTTAGTCCTGTACATTGTTCCCCTGTCGAGACCCTCTTTGGCATGTTTCAGTGATCTCCCGGGGGGATGCCCCTCAGTATTTGAGGTTGATTGAAGAGAAACCTTGAATATTTGGTGAGTTCTCCTTAGGTAGCATATGGGTGTTGCCTCGTTAAAAAACCTCGTCGGGTAAAACCCACTTGGGATAAAATCCGATGTGAGGGAAAAAGAGCGCAACACATGCTTTAAAACCTAAGGCCTTCGAGTTGGAGGGTGCTCCTATTCTTTTCAATCGAACACCTGCACATAAGTTAGTGTAAAATGTGAAGGAAAGACGGGGAGGATTGTACCTTAACTGTAGTGTCATTCAAGCCTCGATATGCTTCAGTTACTCATTCCGAGGACGCGGCACGGTCATTTATTCATTCATCGAGGATGCAGTTTTTGATTGTTACTTGGATACTTGCTTGTTTTTTGGTTCCTTCGATGTAGAAGGTGCCGGCGTCGGTGCCACATCGTGTACTGCAAACATTTATTTTGCTGCGTGCTTTTTCCCGTATACTGTTTTTATTCCATCCTTCGTAGAAAACTTCATCATTTGATGAAGGGTTGATGACACCGCCCTCATACTGTGAATCCATGGCCTTTAGAGCGATGCATTGTATCTCATATCACCTTCGATGACATGAAACTTGGTGTTTTGAATTGTACCGTCCACACTGACTAGGAGGATGATTTCCCCTTTGGTTTTTTCGCTCGCCATGTTGAATCCGTTGAGGACACGGGAAGCAGGCACGATCTGGTCGAGCAAGTCGAGTTGCTCTACCACCCTCGAACTAATTATATTGGCCGAGCTACCTGGATCCACGAGCACACGTTTAACCTGAAATTATTCAAAAGAAAAGAAATTACCAGTGTGTCATTATGAGGTTGAGACAAGGTCTCGATGTCCTCTTCGCTGAATGAAAGAGCATCTTCAGGTATGTTGCTCCGAGTTCATTTTTCCCTGGTGATGGATAATTTTGCTTGCCTGAAAACGGGTCCTTGAGGGACGTCGACTCCTCCAATAATCATGTGGATGTTTTGTAGTTCTCCTATTTCATTTTTCCTGTTCACCTCTCTTTCCTTAAATTGGGTTTTAGCTCGGTCGCTGAGGAACTCTCGAAGGTGCCCTTTGCTAAACAGTCGGGCCACCTCTTCTCAAAGCTGCCTGCAATCTTCGCTCCTATGAAAGTGGGTACTATGATATTCATATATCAAGTTCGGGTTGCTTTTCGAAGGATCTGATAGTACGGATATCAGCCACCTAGTGTCCTTGATTCTACCTATGGCCGATACGATGTATGAAACGTCAATGTTGAAGTTGTACTCAGATAGTCGGGGTGCCTCTACCGGTCCTGTGTGCCTATCGAATCCTGCTTTGTTCACGAGTCCCCGAGGATTCTATCCTCGGTCCATCCTTTGGTCACTTCGAGGTATGTTACGCCTTGGGATATTTCTCTGATTTTCTATATACGGTTGATACCTTTGTTTACTTGGCCCCAACTCTCTTTCTGGGAGCCTCGATTCCTTTGCTAAGAGCCTGCTGGGATACACCAAGCCCGAGGGGGCCACCAATTGGTCATCCTCGACTCTCATCTTCGACTAATACCTGTTGTGCGCATATGCCCAAACTACGGCAGGATACTCGATCAAGTTCTATTTCAACTACTTTGAGGCTATCGAGCTTCGCCTATTCAAGCTTGGGCAAAGGCTTGTACTGCCCAATCATCGGAGACTGGTGGTAATTCCATCCTTTCCAGCTGGAAGCGGGACACGAATTCCCTTAGCATCTCATTCCCTCTTTGCTTTATTTTGAAGACATCAGACTTCCTTGTGGCGACCTTGATGGCACCAGCATGTGCCTTCACAAAAGAGTCTGCCATCATGGCAAACGAATCTATCCAGTTCGGGGGCAGGTTATGATACCACATCATGGACCCTTTGCATAGTGTTTCTCTAAAATTTTTCAATAGGACGGATTCAATCTCGTCATCATTTAGGTCGTTCCCTTTCATAGCACAAGTGTAAGCTGTAATGTGCTCGTTGGGGTCCGAGGTCCCATTGTACTTTGGGAGATCGGACATTCTGAATTTCTTCGGGATGGGATTCGGGGCTGCATTTGATGAAAATGGCTTTTGCACAAACTTTTTCGAATCTACACCCTTCAGAATCGGGGGTGCACCCGGGATCTGATCGACCCTCGAGTTATAGGTCTCCACTTTTTTGTCGTTAGCTTCTATCTTCTTTTCGCCCGATTCAATCCTCTTTGTGAGGTCCTCGAGCATCTTCATAATGGCGGGGTCGGCTGCTGACCCATTATTGCTCAACCTTTCTGGTGCCTGTTCGAGTCGAGGAGCCGTTTCTGGTAGTGCTGTGCTTGGGGTTCTCTGATGGCTTTGTAGCTGAGCAATAGCCACATGTTGTGCTTGCAACATATCAAAAATGACATGAAGGCTAACTTCCCTTTCATTTTGAGCAGGGGCTCCCTGCGCTTCACGTTGGTCTCCTTCACACACACTTCCGTCTGTATGAGAGCTCACATCGACATGTTGAGCGTTGCGTGAGCCTTCATCGACGGGGATTTGCATTGGTTTCCCTTTAGGGTTCTGCGGTGGTACACCGGCACCTGAAGTAGTTGCGCCATTCTCTCCGTGATCCTTAGAACCGTTGTTTTCATGTGCATTTAAGGAGTTAGACATTTTCTGACCTAAAATAGAAGATTCTTGGACAAGAAAAAAATGTAAAGAATAACTTGTGTTTTTAGAAAACCAGTACTAAGACAATCATTATTATTTTTAGCCCTACGGTAGGCGCCAAATTGTTTACCTTGAAAATGGTAATTACAATTATATTTGATTATCTGGTTCTAAAAATACGTGATCTATTTCAATACCAGTTGTTTAGGCAGTATATGCTAGGTGAGAAGTGAGAAAATAAAATAAGAGCGAAGGGTAATGAGATTAGGCAAACCGAGCAATGGAGATGCGGGGTCTCGAGCTTGGTCAGAATGGGATCAGGGTCGAGCTCAAGAGCTTGACAAAGGGCTGTCGAGAATGATATAGCAATATTGAAGGCCTCGAAGATGGCCTATTTGTGATTAATAACGAGTAATAAATGAAGAACAACTAATGAACACAATAAATGAAAGACAATAAATCAGTGAAACAATTGTAGAGAATGTTTGAGTTAGAGAACAGAGAATGTTCTTGTTCTTGTATTGAATATCATGTGTCTTACAAAATGACAAGGGTCCCCTTTATATATATGGGGGAATCCCAACACAGTACATGTGTAATTATTACAAAGACAGATGACAGTTAATTTAATGCCACGGTACGGGCCTGTACTATTTTGCGTATTTGGTCAGCTTTAACCACATGCCTTTTGGATATTTCCCGTCTTTCCATGATAGTCTTCGATTTACACTGTTCCGGGGTCGAGAACCCTCGATATGCCCCCTCGATGCCAAAACTCGAACCTTCGAGCCTTTTGAGTGCCATAATGATCGTAAAATCGGGTTCTGATTTTAGTGGTATACAATTATTATTAGTATGAGTATAACCAATAGCAAAGAGACTGATGGCAACTTGTAGTATTTAGTAGTATCAAATTTATCGCCTTCGTTAATGACTACTAGTATTTTTTTTCTAAAATTCAAAGTCAAGCAAAAACTAATAAGAATCCATTATTTTCACAACTAAGAGCATATGTAGTTTTATTTATAAAAGACAAACAACTTCGATATTTTTCCCAGTGGTCTATAATAACGACTAAGATTTTCAATGTTTACTTGCAGAATCCTAATTCTTAACTCCTTTTGTCTCATACAGAAACCTAGTATAGGACTACCTTGTATAAATCAGAACATCCAAAATTACTAGAATCTCTCACAAGCTAAATTGATTAAATTGTTACTCCATTTCATCCAATTAGTGTCATTGACTCTGTTTTAGCTTTAATAACTTATTTATCTTTGGAATTAACATCTCTTAAATTAATAATACACCAATTAAAAGCAGTAGTACTTTTAGAAAAGAAGAGGAATTCCAGCAAGTTCACTAGATTCATAAATTACAGACTAACACAAAAATCTAAAATATGTTTAATATATATCTTCATGTGGTTCAATGATGGTTCATGATCCTAGTGTTAAAGACATCTTAGAGAAGACAATTTCAATCCTTATAGGCATTCAAATAGAGTAAAAACTTCTCCATACCTCCAAAACCCAAGATATACTAAAAAAAGAACATAAAAAAACGATAAAATTATAGAAAATGTACCATAAGCTATACAAGATCTACCCTAAAACTTACAATCTAGCTGAGCAATTATTTTTGCAAATTAACATTTACCAACTCTATCTTCCAAGAAAATTTGCACATTCTAGGCCTAAAGAAAACATGAGCGATCAAATTCATCTTCTGAAACAGAAAATCTAAGAAACAAATTTGTTGCTAAACCACATCAAGCTACTGTCCAATAAGAGACAAGTAAAATGGAGAATTTGATGTCAGGAATGAGGAAAATGGAGCAGAAAACTATCTCCCGTGCTCTCTAGCTCTCATTCAAAAGGCCGTTTCCAATTCTCTTAAGTAAAAACTACTATCAGTTGCTGACCTTATAGATTGTGACCATGCTTAGTTTCTGCTGCATCGGCAGGTCGAGGTATTATGTGAACATAACACGTATACAATACATCATCAAATTACAATAATTTAACATGTGTTTTTCTTGATAAGGCAAGATTTTATTAAAAGGTATGTGATACTAAATTACAAACAAACTAATACTAGGCAACTAGTTTGAATCTGACATGTGTTGATCCAAGCTAGAGAAACTTCGGGGATGTTTGAAGAGTTTATCCTGGTAAGAATATGAATTTAAGTTTCAACATTGCAAATCAACTATGTTAGTTAATTTTATCCCAAAAGCTATATTAAAAACAATATATTTGGAGCCAAAATCAAATTTAGCTTCTACGAAAGAAAATGAGTGCAGTAAGTAGAGACCTGCCAACAATGTCTCCAAACAGTCCTCAAACAAAAAAAAACTAAAATAATCCTAACAAACTGGAATGCCTTGATAGGCATAGAGCAAGACAATGGCTGCTGACCTTGGATGTATCAGTTTAAAGATGACTTTAAATCTTCAACACATGAAATCTTTAAAACTTCACACTCTGTTGATATCCATATTCCTTCAAATATTCACTACCAGTTACATCACCTTGAACTCTTACTATTTGATTGATCTTACGAGCTCTATTACTTACTTGAGAGTGTTGGTCTTACTACTTGACCTAAATCTCCAAAACAGTTAGCATCACTAGTACATCCAAATAATTTTAATAAAGTGATACCCAGCATGACATAACAAAGATCAAACAGCAGCTATCTTACCTCATGAGTTCTCCAAGTGTAAGAAAGAAGATAATGTATTAATTTAAAGACCTTTATTTTATCTGTCATCTAAGCAAAATTTCTAATTTGAAATGCTCGGCTGGTCATAATGATATCTAATGATGTTTGTCATGGGCCTGATGACTATGATAAAAAGGAACCAATGCAGCACCCTTTTCACCTCTCAGCAGAGACAACAACAACCCCCAAAAAAGAAACAGTGATGTGTGTTTCTCTATTTCATAGTTCTTTGATGAAATAAAAAATCCTACATTAGTACCAAGTTCCTATCCATCTTGACTTTCCAATTGGTATCGAATATGGTATGTAATTAACTAACCATTGAATGCAATGATGTAGCTCACGTGTATTTTCTTTCATTTGTGAAAGAAGAAACAGTAGAAGACAAATCAAGAAAGTAATGCTTTAAATCTTTACTATAACAGCTTCCTACGTGCGTTGTAGTTTATATTCTTTGATTTATGCCCACACGCAATGGGCACATATTACGATCACGAATCAATATACCTAAGTGTCTTGTAAATGAGGCATGATTCTGCCCAACAACCCAATTGCTGTAGAAAGTGACGCACAACTTTTCTCAAACTTTGAGTCGTGCAATATTTTTACACCTATTCGTTCCTCTCACTCTTTTTACCTTTTCATATTCACATGGCCCTGCAAATTCCAATTTAAGTCAAATATAAAAATAGTTTTTGTACAATAACAACAAAATCTTATAGCTTGAGATAATAAAATACTTATTTCACTTCTCTGAGTGCCCTACGTCTCTTCTTCTTCTTGAGGAAGGGGAACATCACCTTCGAATATTTGATCAAAACCAGGAGGCATAACATTTTCTCCAACTTTGAGTCATGTAACATTTTTACACCTATTTGTTCCTCTCACTTTTTTTACCTTTTTAGATTCGCATATCCCTGCAAATTAAAATTTAAGTCAAATATAAAAATAAATCTTGTACAATAACAATAAAATTTTTTTGTAGCTTGAGATAATAAAATACATATTTAACTTCTTCGAGTGTGCAATATCTCTTCTTGTTCATAAGGAAAGGGAGTATCACCTTCCAATATTTTATCAAAACTAGGAGGCACAACATTTTGTCCAACTTTGAGTCCTGCAACATTTTTACACCTATTTGTTTCTCTCACTTTTTTTTACCTTTTCTAATTCACCTAGCCCTGCAAATTTCAATTTAAGTTTGTATACGGTCAAAATTTTTGAATGATTAATCGAGACCAGGATGGTAGGCCAAGGATCGGTCTTGTGAATATCAGACGGAGACATGAATATGCGATACCAAGCTCGGGATTCGAAGGATCAATTGAGATAAAGACCAGCCAGGATCGAGACTAAACGGGATAGACATTGAGCGAGACCGAAAAATCCTACTAACGGAAAGCCGAGATATCAGTGACCGAGCAAGGATCATGGCGGAAGTTGTACCATGAGATTTCCTTCTGTATTTAGAATTGTACCATAACTAGAATTACTCTATTATATAAAGGGAGGGTTCTAATCATTTGTACGCATCACATTCACGCATAACAAAGCAATACAATACATTATTTCTCTTAAGTTCTCTTATTCTGCTGCTCAGTTTATCTTTTTCAATTATACATTCATTTGTTTCGAGGGCGAAGCTGCATTTTACATTGGTTTGCTTTATTTCATAGTCAATTTTTAGCATTATTGTCATATTCATCAATTTATGCCAAGTGAAATCACATATCCATAAAAATACTTTTAAATTTAATTGTTATCCAATTTTAAGGGTAATAGTTTGGCGCCCACAATGGGGCTAAGGACAATAGTGATTGCCTGATACTAATTCTTATAACACACACTGCTTTACGCTTGTTATCGTAAGTGTTTTGATTTCAGGATCAGCATGTCGAGCTCGCCAGCAATACCCACACACGTAGACAATGGCCTTGGTTTTCATGGGGTAAACAATAACATAGCCGCCCCATGGATCGAAGTACACCAGGCGGACCTCGAGGGAGTACCAGTTGCAGACCCCATCGACATCAGTGCCCATGTTGCCCTGAATGCGAATCTGGGCGTCGACCCCGAAAACAGCGTCCGCAGAGACGTTCGATCAGTCTGTCAGAATACATATGGCGGCGAATACAGTGGTGTCAGCCTTCGATTAATATTTGAAATGTTGCAGGCCCAACAAGCTGCCATAGGACAACTCCAAAGTCAGAACCACGCACCGAGTAGGGCTGAACCCGAGCCCTTACTGGAAGTTGTTCACAAGGCCAAAATGGTATCGGAGATGTCAAACATGAACGAATCGGGGACTGACCCCACTATTATGAAAATGATTGAGGGGCTCACAAAGCGAATTGAATCAGGGAAAAAGAAAATTGAAGCAAATGATAAAAAAGTAGAAATATATAATTCCCGAGTTGATCAAATTCTGGGGCCGCCACCGATCCTGAAGGGTTTGGATTCGTAGAAGTTAGTGCAAAATCCTTCCCCCCCCCCCCAAGCGCGAATCCTAATCCCACCACAAATAAATTTGGCATGCAATAAATTCCCAAGTAATGGAACTACCAACCCCAATGAGAATGTCACTTCTTACACATGCGCAATAAAAGGGAACAATTTGGAGGATGATGAGATTGAGCCCATTCTGCTGAAGAAATTTGGAGAAACCTTATCGAAGGGGGCGATGTTATGGTACCATAATTTTCCACCCAACTCCATTGATTCCTTTCCCATGCTCGCATATTCCTTCGTCAAAGCACACGCCGGAGCCATAAAGGCCGAGACAAGAAAGTCGGACCTCTTCAATGTGAAGAAGAAAGACAACGGGATGTTCAAAGAGTTTGTATCTCGGTTCCAAATGGAACACATGGACCTACCCACGATTGTAGATGATTAAGCCATTCAACATTTTACTCAAGGGATAAACATATGAAGTTCGGTGGCCTCACGACAGTTAAAGAATAATTTGATCAAATACTCAGCTGTAACCTGGGCCGATGTGCACTCAGTACCAGTGAAAAATCAGGGTCGAGGAAGATCAGTTGGGAACTCCTTCAGGGTTCGTTTATCCAAACATGATCGTCGGCATAATTATAAGGGATATCGACAAAGAACCATGAGCGAACAGAGATCGGTATCAACCATACTGTGGAGATCGGAGAAACAGTGGTCCTGGTCGCAACCCCGTTCGAAGTGATCGAAGAAATGATCGAGGACAGAGATCTCGAGGGTGCATGAGTAAGAGTGGTTTCGATAGAAATATCGAGCCCACAGAAGCACCACGACTATCGAAATGCAACTTCAACATTAATGCATCAGATATTGTATCGCCATCAGGCGGATCAAAGAAACCAGGTGGCCCCGAGCCCTACAGACTTATCCGTACCATAGAAATCCTAATCAAATATGCAAATATCATGGCACTCATGGTCATAGAACAGAAGACTGCAGACAACTGAGGGTTGAGGTAACCCGTTTATTTAATGAGGTCACCTTCAAGAATTCTTGAGTGACCGAGCTAAGAACCACTTCATAGACAGGGATGCAAATAGAAATAATGAACAAGAAGAACCACAACATGTAATTCACATGATCGTTGGTAGGGTCGACATTCCATAGGGACCCGTATTCAAGCGCACCAAGGTTTCGATCACGAGGGAAAAGTGAACTCGGGATTATGTACCGAAAGGGACCTTGTCTTTCACTGACGATGATGCAGAGGGGATCTCACAACCCCATGACGACGCACTGGTAATATCTGTTCTTATGAAAAATATTCAAGTTAAACATGTTTTGATTGATCCAGGTAGCTCGGCCAACATCATTCGATCGAGGGTCGTAGAATAGCTCGGCCTATAAGATCAAATTGTGCCTGTAACCCGAGTTCTTAAAGGCTTCAACATGGCGAGTGAAACTACTAAAGGTGAAATTATCTTGCGAGTGAACGTGGCCGGGACCATCCAAGAAATGAAGTTCCATGTGATCGAGGGTGACATGAGGTACAACGCCCAGCTCGGAAGGTCTTGGATCCGTAACATGAGGGCAGTACCCTCAACCCTTCACCAAGTTATGAAATTCCAACACCGAAGGGAGTCAGAACGGTGTACGGAGAGCAACCTGCTGCCAAGGAGATGTTTGCAGTCAACGATGTGATACTGGTATCGACACTCTCATCAGCAAAGGGATCAGATTCGAACGGAAAATAGGAGACCAAATAGCAACCACAGATGCCAGAATCGACCCAATTATAGGAGCAGGGGACAGACGAGGATGATGCCTACTAGATCCCTAGATCCTTCATAATTCCCCGTGACTTTGATGCCACAAAGTTAACGATCGAAGAGCTGGAACAAGTCACATTGACCGACCATTAGCCCGAACAAAAGGTATACCTGGGCACCGGGCTAACCCCCAAGATCAGGAACAAACTTATACATTTACTTAAAGCTAACATGGATTGCTTTGCCTGGTCCAATCTCGATATGACAGGGATCCCACCAGAAATCACTACCCATTGATTAAGCGTGGACTCGAAGTTCCGTCCGGTAAAGCAAAAAATAAGGCACCGATCTGAGGTTAAGCATGCATTCATCAAGGACGAGGTAACCAAACTTCTCAAAATAGGGTCCATCCGGGAGGTAAAATATCCCGAATGGTTAGCAAACATAGTGATTGTCCCTAAGAAGGGAAATAAACTTAGAATGTGCGTAGATTATTGATAAATGATGAAACATGCATGTTTTTGAGTCTGTTTGCATATTATTTATTATGTGAGTTGTGGGAGATTACATGTTTATAAACATATAATATGCTTATTACATGTTTATTGTGTGTAAGAATGAATTTTGGTGGAAGTTGGAAGAATTGGATGATTTGATGCAAGAAGAGTAAAGATGCAAGACCTGGGAGCGTGCCACAATTGGTGTTCTGTGTGATAGTAGGAACAAAATGGACTAGGAGATGAACAAAAAAGAGCAAAGTATGGAAGTTTCCATAGGACCTGGCACGCGAAAGAACAAAGAAAAAGAAGAAATAACTAGGAGAGTGCCAGAAGTCGCGCGTTGCACCAACTCTGGCACGCGACTCAGCGTGTCCTTTTCGAATTAGGAGAGATCAAGGACGCCCCACATCAACCCTTATTGATATAAATACATCATAAAACGTCCTTTTGAAGGGGGGAGACACTACTTTAGGGTAAGACAAGACCCAAAGAGGCAATAATACGCTAGGAGCAAGGAGGAAGATTTAAGCAAAAGATTTTTCTTTCTTCTTCCTATTTTTCATTGTTGGTTATGACTTTTAGTATTTTAGTTTTTACATACTATTATGAGTAACTAATTTA
This sequence comes from Nicotiana paniculata, assembly GCA_005239505.1. Taxonomy (NCBI): domain Eukaryota; kingdom Viridiplantae; phylum Streptophyta; class Magnoliopsida; order Solanales; family Solanaceae; genus Nicotiana; species Nicotiana paniculata. Next base: position 29,202 of record ML311480.1, on the reverse strand, counting down.
GTATCCAAAGTTTTTACGGAACCTCTTGGAGGATGAATTCTTGTTATGTTTTAATATAATTTAACCTTTGGATTTATCTACTTGTTCAACTACGTGCTTATTTCAGTTGATTGAATGGCCATCGATTGACTGTGCCAATTTATTACGTGTTGCTTGGGAAAGGATATATATTTCGGTTGTTGTTGAACAACATCACTCCTAACTTATGTGAGAAATCTATACATCATCTTTAAAGGTAGGTTTATAAATAACAAAGCCTTGACGTGGTCATAGGAGCGGTTAGATAAAGTCAGCTAGCGTAGTTCGAGAGAATATGTCTAGTAAATTGTTGTAGTTGCTCGAGAAAAAACTACGGCACCTCACGTGCTCACGATCAATAGAGATTACATAGGCAAAATTCTAACAAACATAAGAAGGATTCTAACATTTGAGGAAATCATAACTCTAGACCTCCTTAATTTAATCTCCAACCCTTAGTATCTTTAGTTGTTACTTTACTGCTTTAGTTTCTTAGTTAATTAGTTAGATATAAGAATCTTAATACTTATAACTTAGGAATTGTTCGAGCTTGCATTATTGGGATTCAACTCCGGATTTTTAGATCGGATTATATTTGTAGCGACCGCTTATACTTTTTAGGACTAGAGTTGGGCTTGATCAAATTTTGGCGCCGTTTCCGGGGGAACTAACGGTGTAACTGTAGATGTACATATTTCTAGGTTGCAAGTTTAAATTTTTTTTTTCTTGTATTTGATTATTTTTTTAAATTTTTTTATTTTTGACTTAAGAGACATAACATCTTGGAATTATGAGACTTTTGATGTTGGTAATTCTACTTTTGATCCTCCTTATGCATATTATGGAGGAAACCACATGTGGCAAAATTTTCAAAATATTCCCAGGAGCGAGTTATGTGCACCAACTCAATCTTATGCGTGGAATGTATGTGATATGTGTGGTGGTCAAGATGTTCACTTTCATGGTTGTGCTTATATTTCTTATCTTCCCCCAACTCTTTACTTTGATGGATCTTCTTTTTCTTGTGAAGTTAATAGGAACAAAGAACCCAGTGATGATGACCTTAAATAGATCAAGAATATTCTAAGGTGCCTTGTCGAACAAAATAATGAGAAACAACTGCACATACAAAGGCAAGATGCTACTATTCGCAACCTGGAGGCACAAGCGAGTCAACTAGTTGAAGCATTTAATATGCTCAACAAGCTAATATTGTGGATAGTAGCCAAGAAGAGCATGTATTAGATACCAAAATTGAGATTCTAATGGAAGAGGCCGGTGTAGAACACCAAAAATCTAACCAACTAAAATTTGAGTATGCCTATGTTGAAGAAGTAATACTAGAGTCAACCAGGGATGTTGAAGATACAAATTTAGTTGACTCTAGTGTGATTGGTTTTTGGGAGGTTGACAATCTTGAAGTTCCTATATTTGAGCGCATTGGACCACATTCCAAATACTTCTCTACATTATGTTCATACGGTGAAATGGAAATTGATCAGTATGAGCCAATGCAAGAGTCAAAGGATGAGGCAGATGAGCCCTATATTATGAAATTTTCAAGGCCGGTTATGCAAAGTGACACTCCTCGGTTGAAACCAAAAAAGTGCATAAAGAATCATTTAATTTTTGGCTCGTAACAATTTGTATTGTCCCAAGAGCATGATCATAGAGCAGAATTAAAACTTGGGGTCCAATTCATAAGTTCGAAGTGAAGGCAGAAAGTGATTCATGTCATGCCGCGATGTTAAATAAGGCGCTTGTTGGGAGGCAACCCTATTTTAGTAGTGTCGTTTTTTATTTTTTAGGAGCATGGGAAGAAAAAGCTATTGGAAGGATGCAACAACAAGCTGGATGGTTAGAACTAAGTGTGAGGTGCCCGCACAAAGGATCATGCCTAGGAGAAGTCTGAGTACCCCATGAGCTGCTAATGCTTCAGCCTTTGGCCTACCAGGGAGCTCCTTTTACTCTCTTGTATTTTTGGGCATGTATTGGGGAAAATGCACAATTTTAAGTGTGGGGTAAAGGGGATGTTTGTGTGATTTCCTATGCTATTTTAGTTGTATTATTTTATGTGTGTTGGAAAAAATAAAAATAATAATTAGGTAGAAATAATCCTTCTTTGTTTTTCTTATGGCCACGATTTTTTTCCAAGGGATGATCTTTGAACCGGGTAATTTTTTGTAGGTAGAATTTTCAAAAGGTTTTGGACTTTTCCTTATGATGGACTTCCTAGCAGTTTTCTTGAGGGTTTAAAGTCTAAAGAAAAATATAAAAAGATTTTTTTTCAACTGATAATGGAATTGGAAGAACTTGAGTATCTATGTTTTTTGACATGTTTTATGTTGGGGCTTAGAGGTGGAGAATTTTTTATCAGTACCTTCTTCTTGATTATTGTGACTATATGACTTGGGAATATGTGTGACTTCCTTTTGATGCTTGGGCTCGTTTATTGACTTCTGTTGTTACTTCCTAGTGTTTAGATTATATGATGACGATGCTAGTTGTTTTAACTTGAGAGCCGGGTCTAAGCCGTCCCGAGTAAGTCATGTGCATTGTGTGAGGTAAGATTTTTGTTGTACTCTATGCCATCCCTTGTTAGTCTAGAATTTTCCCCGTGTGTGAGTCGAAGCGAAATTATTAAGTTTTGTGAGTTGAGGAAATGATATAGGCATTTCTTTGGTTGAGCCTTGAGGCTATTTGCCTACCATTGATAACATTATTCGTAGTCAGCCCTTTTGAGCATGTAGACCCTTTTCTTTTGGCACCCACATTACAAGCCAACCCCAATTTTGTTCTAAATCATATCTATTTTATCCTTTATCTCTGAAAGCACTTAAGCCGTTGAAAGAGTAAAGAAAGAGATTGTGTAGATTTTAAGTGGAACCATAGAAAGACCAAAAAGGTGCACTTGTATTTAAAAGCCTTACTAGCTAGAAATACCAAATTAAGGAGAGTGTAAAAAAAAGAGAAAAAAAGAAAGAAAAAAAGAAAGAAAAATGAACGACACCTCATATATCTTTATCCGGGCTAGTGAGTATATATGTTTTGATGTGCTTAATGAAGAAGGGTTTAATTGTGTATGGTTTCACGGCAAAACATTGGTCATGACAAGAATGTTCTTGAAAGTGAAGTGTGGTGTATTAAAGTGCTTAGTAGGGTTAGTGACTTATCCTACAAATTCCGGAGAGCATCTCCACTCGGTCTTATCCTCATGGTCGTTCATGAAATGGGGAATGGACATCATCGTCCCTCTTCCATCAGCCCCATGTAAAACTCAGTTTATTTTATTTATAACTGATTATTTTTCTAAGTAGGTTGAAGTGCAGGCTTTCGAGAAAGTCAGAGAAAAGGAAGTCATAGACTTCACTTGGGACCAAATTATATGTCAATTTGGGATGCCTGTCGAGATCGTATGTGATAATAAAAGAAATTCATCACCAGAAAAGTGACTAAATTTCTTGAGGATCACAAGATCAAAAGAATTTTATCGACACCTAATCATCCCAGTGGGAACGGACAAGCTGAATCGACCAACAAAACCATTATTCAAAATCTTAAGAAGAGGTTTTTCGATGCCAAAGGAAAGTGGAGAGAGATACTGCCCGAGGTTCTTTGGGCATACCACACAACATTGAAGTATAGTACGGGAGCAATGCTGTTCTCGCTAGTCTATGGCGCCGAAGCTCTTATCCCAGTCAAGGTCGGAGAACCTACCCTCAGTTTCCAATATGCAACAGAAGAATCAAATCATAAGGCCATGAATACGAGCCTAGAGTTATTGGACAAAAGACGCGAAGCCACCCTCGTTCGATTGGCTGCACAAAAATAGTTGATCGAAAGGTACTACAATCGAACAACCATTATTTGACATTTTAACATCGGGGGATTTGTTCTAAGAAAAATCACCCTCAACATTCGAAATCCGAATAAAGGGAAACAGGGTCCGAAATGGGAAGGACCATATCCGATCCTTAAAGTCATCGGAAAAGGATCTTACAAGCTCGGCACAATGAACGGCGAACAATTACCGAGCAATTGGAACTTATCGCTCCTCAAACGATACTACTGATAAGGTATGACTCTTAAATTTTCATTTATAGTTTTAAACTTACTCTTGTAGGTGTTCGATCAGAAACAACGATGGATTCTTCAAACACGAAGTTTTTAGGTCTGAAAGCACGCGTTGAACTCTTTTTCTCTTAGACCGATTTTGTCCCAAAGGGTTTTTACAGCGAGGTTTTAATTAGGCAACCATTGATCATGCTAACTAAGAACAATTCAACAGCATCCGAGGCTTCTTTACAATCAACCTCAAATACTGGGGGGCATTGCCCTCGAATGTCAACTTTGTTGCAAGGAAATTACTTCACGTGAAGCCTCAGAAAATCTAATGAGAACAAACTTGTTCGAACTCTTGAAAAAATTCTAATTTTCATGCTAAGGCATTAAAAATTTTACAAATACAAATGATAAAAAACTTTTTCAATCCGAAAAGGGGAGAAAGGCATAAACAATCTTTTATAAAGACCGTATCGGCCTAGTACAAAATCCTAAGGGTTGTTTCTGCTTTGAGTTCGAGAGACCATCCTCACTCAAATAAAAAAACTAAGGGTTATCTTACTTCAAGTTCGAGCAAGAACTTACTCAATCGTAAAAATATACTAGTTCGATCTCGGTTGAATTGCCTAAATCTCGAACCTTATAATAGAATTTCATAAGGCAGAAATGAAGAAAATGAACACAATTTCACAAGGAAGAAAATTCTTATATATGTCAAAATCATTTACAAGGGCAGCATATCCCGATCAAAGTCCTTTACAAACAACTCGAAAGTGGCCCCGAAGAAAAGGTAAATGCAAAAGAAAAGAGCAAAAATACTAAGGCCTATGGAGCTTGGTCTTCGTCGGAAATGACATCCTCATCCTCGAGATCTTCTTCTTGCTCATCGGAGTCATCCTCGGGGAACGCCAATCTCCGAGCCTGGTGCTCTTTATCTCTGGCGTTATCAACCTCAACCGCGATATTCAAATCTTGGGCTTGAGCTTATTTTAGGGCCTCCTTTTGAGCTTGTAATTTCACATGATCGATCATGCTCCTGGCTTTAGTTTGGATGGCTTTGACATCAACTTTGAACTGGGCCACCTTTTCATCGAACTGGATGCCGGCCTTGACTACCTCATATTTGTCCTCCTCGAGTTTGCTACTAGCCGAGTCTAGCTGGGATTGGATCTCCCTGATATTCTTAGTTTGTACCTAGTTCTTATCTTTTTCAGCTCGAAGCTGAGTCTCGGCCGATTCCAACAAATCCTGAATGACATCCTTCATAGCAGCCAAGATGTCCATGCTCCCTTTGAAGATGTCGGCCTCGGCCCGAACGTCGTCCACTTGCTTTCTGAGCTGGTCGATTTTCTCGAGCCTCTGTCGAATCTGTAGAATTGGATCGTTAGTTTTTATCTCCATCTCAGCATCACTATCGTGGAGCATTCAGAATACATATTCGGCCATGTCAGTATGTTCCTCCCGAGATATGACCAGATCGGCCTGAAGTCTTTCGCCGAGGAGCCGATAAGTATTGTTCTTCTTAGAAAGGCCCCGGACTTTGGCTTGTGCTCCTCTCAGACTCTCGCAAAGGCTTCATGGTGAAACACTATAGCCTACAAAATAAAGAAGAAAAAAGAGTTAAGAATAAACTACAAGTAAAAAATGAGTACGAAATAGATTTCGAAGGTTGCCCGATTTAATGCATGTTGAGCCTCATTGAAAAGGCAAGAGGCCCCCATGGAAACCATCACCCCCTGGTCCTCTTCAGTCACCAGGCCCCTCAGATAACTGGCGACCTCGACCAGGGAGGAGAAAACCCGAGCATCTTCAAGGAAGGTCAACACTAAATGTCGTTTGCAGTTGAGATCGACAATTGGGGATGGAAACTGATCTACCAGCTTCGAGCTTGATGGAGACTCAGTTGTCCCCATCGATGACACCTTCTATAGCACCGATAGGTCACCAAACCAGGGATCTCTTCAAAAGTGGTCGCCTCGATCCCATCAAAAAAGCTGTGTAGATCCACCCGTTGCCCGTCTAACATGTTTACTTATTGAATCATAGCATCAGAAATTTGGGGCGAATCCGAGATGTTGACAACAGTAGGTTCGACCCCACGAACCTCTTCTGATGCTTGAGGAGTCTTTCTTTAAAGCTCTACTTCTCGCACCTTCGATGAGGATGGGATGACTTCCGGCTTAGGAACCTCGGTCGAAGCTCCTTCATTGACTGCCTCCGATTCAGAGGACTTCCGTGATAAAACGGAAACCCTCGGGTGAGACACCAACCCGATCTCTTCTTCTTCCTCTTTCGACTCATTCCTTAGTCGTTGAACTGACTCCACGGATAGGGAAATAATATTTCCTTTAGGCTTGTGTGGCTTCTTCATCGGCCTCTTCTTTTCCGAGCCCAACGTACTTAGGGCCCTTTTTCTTATTTTCTCCTTGACCGGCCTAGCAAATGGTTGAGGGAGGATTTCTTCATTGCCGCTAGCAGGTTTCATCAGGACATATTTTGTGAGACCTGCAAAGGAAGGGAAGCAAGTTAACTAAGAAATGAAATTTTTTGAAGTGAAAAACAAATAGAAAGAGAAAGCTTACTGTGGTGACAAGCCTCCCATCGGCCCTTGGAAATCTCTATCCAAGCCCGTTCGGAGTAGGGCCTCTTAGACACCAGGTTCTCAATCAATCATCTTAACTCTGAAATCGGGTCCGACATCTGGGCCATAACTGCAATAACAAAGTAAAGGTAAGCAACGATCGAAGAAAATAGGAATGGAAGAATGAGAACTCAAGGCAAATATACTTACTATTAAAATTCCAGTTATCCGGGAAGGGCATATCATCGGGAGGGATCAATTCCGATGTCCTTATTCGGACAAACCTACCCATCCAAACCCGGTCACGGGTCTCGTCAAGGCTGGAGAACGAGGCTTTGCTGACGCAAGAACTAGATTAACCCTCAATAGATTCCGGGACTGTATAAACGCATTAGATGATCGAGGGTAAAAAGGAACAACCCTCGATTTTACTTGAGAAGAAACGGAGGAGGACAATGATCCTCCAGAACGATTGGTGAATCTGGCCCAAGGTAACATTGTATCTTTTGCAGAAGGCCACTATTACGGGATCTAGAGGGCTGGCTGAATGTGAAGGGGTAAGTGTAAACACATAAGTACTCCTCTACATATGTGGTGATCGATTCATCAGGGGAAGTAACGACCACGTCCTTGTTTACCTAGTTTCAATCCTCTTTAACCTTATCAAGGAGGCCCTCGGCGATGGTGCAAATGTACCTTGACATCGGTTCACACCGACCCGGTACGGAAGGGGTCTTCTCTATTTTAAAGTCGACAACCGTCGACAATAGAAAAATTGGGTATGAGAAGTAAGAAGCAAGAGTACTTTGAGATCAAAAGCAGAGAAGTTAATGGTTGTAAAAGTTTGAATAATGAAATAACCGAAGTTTTATAGGTTGAAGGCGACAGTTCAGAGCCGCCTAGTGGCTGACCAATGCCCGACCGACATTTAATGCTTTGGTTACTGAACTGATGGGACGTTTTGGTCACCTCTGTCGCTTACATCATGGTGCTTACGTCATGGAAAATCAGGGTGAAGTTCCGACACTCAACTGGTTTCTTGTCATTACACTCCAAAAAACAAGGGGACTATCTGTATATGGTATAAATTGGGCTCACCCGATCCTGTACGATTAATCGAGACTAGGATGGTAGGCCGAGGATCAGTCCCGTGTTATATCAGACCGAGATATGAATATGCCGTACCAAGCTCGAGATTCGAAGGACCAATTAAGATCGAGACCAGCCAGGATCGAGACTAAACGGGATAGACATCAAGCGAGACCGAAGAAATCCTACTAATGGAAAGCCAAGATATCCGTGACTGGGCAAGGATCATGGCGAAAATATCGGCAGGAATCAAATCAAGAATGGTTATTTAGCCAATCATGAGATTTTCTTCTATATTATAATTGTACCATAAGTAGTCTTCTACTATATAAATGGGGGTTCTAATCATTTGTAAGCATCACGTTCATGCATAACAAAGCAATACAATACATTATCTATTGTAAGTTCTTTTATTCTGTTTCTCAGTTCATCTTTTTCAATTATACATTCATTTGGTTCGAGGGCGATCAAGCTCGAGGGCCAAGCTGCATTTTACATTGGTTTGCTTTATTTCATAGTCAATTTCTAGCATTAATTCTCATATTCATCAATTTGTTCCAAGTGAAATCACATATCCTTAATACCATTTATAAATTTAATTGTTATCCAATTCAATGGGTAAACAAAGTCAAATATAAAAATAGTTCTTGTACAATAACTGTAAAAAAATCTTATATCTTGAGATAATAAAATACTTATTTCACTTCTCCGAGTGCCCTGTATCTCTTATTCTTCTGCATGAGGAAAGGGAGTATCACATTCCAATATTTGATCGAAACTAGAAGGTGCAAGACTATTATTATGAGTTAACTTTTTCTGATCAGAAGCTAATACATTAAAAGCTTTACGTTTGCCAGTCAAACCTCGTTTTTATTTTTACAGAACCCAATGCTATGAAGCTTTGCCGTTGTCCCCTTGCTAAGGTACCAGGTGGAACGTACACATGTTTAATAGTCTTTGAACTTGATTCCATTTTATACTTCTAATATTTTGATGAATTCATGTCAACCTAGCGAAAACAAAATTGAGTAACAGATGTCTATCATGCCAATTTTATCATATATGAACATATGAAGGTCTTTGAAAGAAGTTAGGAAGTTAGATGGAAACAGACAACAGTAATAAAGAAAATTTGCAGAAACATGACACAAAGAAACTTGGAGATAAATAAATATTTAGCAAGTCAGATTCATCATATAAGAGCATATAATCAGTTAAGAGAAAATTCACTGGTATAGTCTTAGAAAATACAAACCTTTTCTAAACTTGTAAATCAAATGGAATCCAGTACAAAACTTCCCTTATCACAATTGATTTGCCTAATTAAATAAAGGAGTTGATAAATATCCCTTCCATGAGTTCTTTTTCTTTTCAGTTGTGAAAAATATCTAACTCCTATAAATGATAAATATTTTTTTGAGTAACCTCAAAAGTATCACGAGGTTGAACCTTTCATAAAACATGCCAACCTTTATTGGAAAGTACGTCAACGTAAAAAGGCTCGGTAGTTTTCAAAAACCGATGGCGGTTAACACATACAAAGACATGTTCAACTATTTTAACTCCCATTTCTTGGTCATACACATCAAACCACATACATCAAAATAAAATTATTCTTCTCCACTAATAAATAATAATTCTAGAATATTTGTTAGTTATCCATAGTAATAAATGTTCTTATTCTCTTAATCTGTCTCTCCAACTACAACCGCCCCACACTTCTGAGTTCTCAATCCTTTATCTTAATCTTGCACGTGAAACCCTTATCCATTAATAAGGTAGCCACGATGACTTTTCACATATGTCGTGGGCCCAGGTGACAATGAGAGCAAATCTTCCATTTTCTTATTATCATTGGTTTTGTGTAATCCTGCAACCTATCAAGATCAAACACATAGTTTAACAAATAATATTTATATAATTGGTTTGAAAAATATTACTATTAACTAGTACTCACCTTTTCTTTTAACCAACTAATGAATTGCCTATCAAAATTTTCTTGAGAGGTATCAACTGGAGTTAGTGAAAACTCTATACATATAATAAAAGCATACCAACATGTCATTTTAATGGAAACAAAATAGAGAAGTATATAAAAGTAAATTATTGAAATAAGTCATTACTTACTCGAGAAATGGTTGAGTTTCATTGCAATTCTTTAAAATATAAAACTGTGCTTGCATCAGTTCACTTGAATCAAGTTTGTGAGTATTTCCACCTCTTAAAGTACTTTCGGGTTGACAGAAAATTGTTAAACCCCCATCAGATTCTATAATACCACCATGATAATTTCGTTCAAGGCGATTAAACTTTGTTTCCATTGTATGTATGTACCTTAAACATAAAGTCATACATTCAGCTGCTAAATATCCCTCTACAATACAATCTTTTGTGCAAGCCCTATTACGAATAAATGGTTTCATAAAATATATATACATATCGCTCACTTGGATACATCCATTGATATTGAGAAGGTCCAGAAATCTTAGCTTCATTAGCTAAATGAATTGTCAAGTACTCCATGACATCAAAAAATGTAGGAGGGAAGACTTTTTCTAGCTTACACTCAGTTATTGAGATTTAGGCATCTATCTGATCTAATTCATCCACACTTAAACATTTGGATCCAAGCATGTTGAAAACCAAAGGCTAATAAATAAGTGGTTCACACACAAATTTGCATAGCATACTCTGTAGATCAAGTGGGAGTAAATATTATAAAAGAACATGGCAATCATGACTTTTTAAACCTGAAATTTTGCGATCTTTAAGGTTGACACTGGGAAATATTTGATGAAAATCCATGTGGGACCTTTAAGTTCTTCAAGAAACTGAAAAACTTGAGCTTCTCTTAAGGAGATAATGTGTATATAGTACTTTTGTTTTTACAATTTTGTAACCTAATTGAGTGAGTTTATTTATTGCAACATGGGCATGCTAGTTTTTCCTTTGTGCTCCATCCAGACAAATTTGCATATGCTGGAAAGTCATTAATGGTCCATAATAAAGAAACATGCAATGTAAAGTTTTGTTTTATTGATGCATCAAAGGTCTCCACTCCACATTTCCACATTTTCTTTAATTCCTCTATCAAAGTCTTGAGATAAACATTAATAGCATCCCCGAGACTCCCTGGACCAGGAATAATCATCGACAAAATAAAATTTTCTTTCTTCATGCATAGCCAAATTGGTAAATTATAAGGAATAAGTACCACATGGCTAATTCTATATGGAGTTTTGGAATTTTCAAATGGTTGAAAACCATCGCTAGCAATTCCAAGTGGAATATTATGAGGCTCAGATGCAAAAGATTGATGAAGTTAATCAAATGTTTTCCACGCAATTGAATCAGCTGGGTGTCTCATTTTTCCATCATCAACTCTTTTGTGATGATTCAATATCATCAGAGAAGATACTTTCGAGGACAAAAATAATCTTTGAAGTCTTGGATTTAGAGGAAAATAACGTAAAATCTTGTATGGTATCTTTTTCCCACTTTAAATTTGGTTTTCCCACTACGTTTATCTTCTTCCCATATAGATGCACCACAAAATTTTCAAGACCCAAGAGACTTATCAGCCTTCCATTAAAACATACAATTGTTCTTACACGCATCAATCTTCTTGTAAGAAAGCTTAGGTGCCGGATTACCTTCTTTTCTTCGTAATATGAATCTGGCAAGCTTGATCCATCCGGGGATAAATGATGCATTACTCCAACTACCAATACTTTAATATGAAGCAACTTTACCAACGTAGAAAGTTTAGAAACTTTTGAATCTTGGTATCATAGATGCTCAAAATCCTTTAAGATCCTATAGAATCTTTTTGCTTCAATATTTGGTTCCTCCTCGAACAGCCCATCACTAACATTATACATATTGTCTCCTTCAAAAGTGGGATACCAAAGGGTATAAATTTGGACTATTTCATGTACTATTAAATGTGACCTGACTAGCTCACGTGTTACTGAAATTGCATTACAGCATTTGACGCATGGACAACATATTTCACGTGTTTCTTCCAATCTTTTAAAAGCATAATCCAGAATGTTCTCCAACACAAGTATGTAAGCGTTATCAAGTCGATCATGAATAAGCTTCATCCATTGCTTATCAGGTGCCATAATCTGGTGAATACACAAAATTAATATACATATACTCAACTAAAAAATATTAGTATATGTCACAACCTAATTTATCCTCCGTTGGTTGTTGTGATAGCACCTAGTCTTAGGGACTAGGTAAGCCTAACATTAACTGAATAATAACAATAGTTAAACTAACATATGACAATTACAGAATAGAAATATCTATAAAATCTTACAAATCCCAAACCGGTAGTACATGTCATAAGCTCTACAGAGTTTGCTAGAAAACCTCTAAAAACAACTATTTCAAAATAAGGGTAAACAGTGTAAATACAAAATTAGAAGGTGACTTCGAAGCCTGCGAAAACAGCAGCAGGTTTACCTTGAGTCTTCACCACAAAATCTGTACATCTAGGTAAAGATCGACTGACTCTGCAATACCTGGATCTGCAAAAAAATGTGCAAAATGTAATATGAGTAGACCACAACGGTACCCAGCAAGAATCAAGACTAACCTCAGTGGAGTAGTGACGAGGGACATTCAAGACACCTACTGGGCTAGAAAACCTGGACAAGTATAAGAGTAGAAACAACAGAGTACGACTATACAAAGACTAAGCATAATGACAAATAATAAGGTAAGTGACGTAAGAAAAGAAAAACAACAACTAACAACATAACACCATAATATTGACACAGTAGAATGAACGGAACATAGTTTAAATCCGGTGATCACATATAAGGAAAGGCATGTAGAAACTCAACAAAAATGACCGCTTTCACACCAAGTTTTAGCCAATAACCCCCACGATGTACCGGACCTCAGAATATCCACATTTTCACGGGTCCCAATTCCGGAACCCTAACCACTTGGCATCTTGTGCGGTCATTATAATCTTATAACCGCATTAACGACTCACGTGCCAATAGAGTCACTCTCGCATAGGAAGGAAAGTAAACAAGGGTGTGCATCAATACTCAAAAATATCAAGATCCATCCTCTTAACCGATAAGAGTGATTAACTACGTGTATCCTTGTGCAAGTGTTCTAATATAGTTCATGCCAGCTAGTAAGTATAGAGAAAATGGACAGCACGTAAAATGTCTTCCCACAATATTCCACAAGATAAAACTCGCATAGGTAAGTGCGCCACTAAAAAAATATCAACAACAAGAATGCCCCCACGCTATCACAAGTCATCATAAATCAACCATGATATAGCCCACCTTGTGTCACCACGTGCACAATTAATAAAGTAAATGCCCGCCTTATCTCGCCACACATGCATAATAATGTTTCCACCTTGCCTCTCCACATGCACAACCCACATATATAGACCAACTTGTCATGTAGCATATGCAAATATCAATAGTAACAATAGCACGACAGAAACCTCATGCAACAAAATAATACCTGCACGGCAGAAACATCGTGCATCACAATAACAAACACACAGCAAAAACCTCGTGCATCACAACAAGAAGTCCAAAAACAACAATGACAATAATACAAGAGTATGGAAAATAAATCAACTCAAGAACTTCCGATCAAAAAGAAATGGTAGAACTAGTTCACAAGGAATCACCACAATAGAGAATACTAGTCATAATAAGGACATCTCAACAAGGAAGAAAATAATATGTAACAACGGTCCCACAAAGTACAGTTCCACAATAAGATATATATCACGAGTCAATAATTCTAAATAAGGATAAGTCCTTGACTTTTTTTAAGGTTGAGAAATTACGAAAAAGATACAACAAATTCAGTTAAAGGTAGGCAGCGGAGAGATAATCATAACCTCAATTAAGGATGAACAATTACAGAAGAGATAATTATACTTTCAATTCAGGAGAAGCGATTAGGGAGGGATATCATTGAAAAAGAAAAGGTAACAACTACAATTAATTCATGCAATTAATTCCAATTAAAGCAGGTAGAGGTGAAACTAGTAATTAAGAAAACTTAATCATAACAAAACAATTTCATACTCAGTGAATACAAGGACCTAAGAACCATAAACGGTAAACTTTCCACAAATAAGCCCAAGCACGTACTCGTCACCTCGCGTACACAAACTTCACATGATACAATTAGCATAGAAGACTCAAATCCTAAGGGGTATTTCCCCACACAAAGTTAGGCACAATACTTACCTCAAAGTAGACGGACCAATACTCTAAAATGAACTTCTCGGGTGAAATAACCTCTGAACGACTCAAATCTAGCCAAAATAACTTCAAAGCATAAATAAAACTCATAAGACACTATTCCAGATCATAAAGCCTCAACCTTTATCAAAATCTAAAAATCAACCCAAAAGTCGACCCCCGGACCCGCACCTCAGAACCTGACAAATTTCACAAGACCCGAATATCCATTCTGATACGAGTTCAACCATACGAAAATTATCAAATTCTGACACCATTTCGTCCCTCAAATAATAATTTTACATTTTGAAAGTTTCCTTCAAAAATCTCCATTTTTCCTCAACCGAAGACACAAGTTATACGATTAAATTAAAGATAGAATCATGGAATATAACAAATTCTAGGTAAAGAACACTTACCCCAATGATTGGCTTGAAACCCCATTAAAAATCTTCCAAAATCGAGATCTAAAATTCAAAATATGGAGAAAATGGTAAAACCCTCGAATATAAACTCTCTGCTCAGGAATGACCGCACCTGCAACATAATTAGCCATTTCTACGACAAAAGAATCACATCTGCGAAGACCATTGACCAGCTTCGCCCTTGCACCTGTGGACATCCTTCCGCTTCTGCTCAACCGTGGGTTCGCATGCTCAAATTGCATATGCGCTCCAACATGCCTCTACGCCTAAGAATCCGCTTCTGCGACGCCGTAGATGCGCACCAACTTTCCGCAACTGTGAAGACTACCAAGCTCAACCCTTCACGCTCCTGCGTCTTTATCTTCGCACTTGCGACCATGGCACATTTGCCTAGGGTCCGTAGGTGTGATTACACCAGAACTCATACATGTTCACCAACATGAAAACCATCTGCAACTCGTCTGAAACACACTCGAGGCCCCCATGACCCCACCCCGTCCAAGCATACCAACAGGTTCCATAACCTAACACAAACTTGCTCGTGGTCTCCAATCACATTAAACAACGTTGAAACTACAAATTGTACCGTCAATCGAACTCATGAACTTTCAAATCTTCCAACTTCTAAAACTCGCGTCGAAACCTATCAAATCAACCCGGAATGATATCTAATTTTGCAGGAAAGTCTTGAATGACATAACAGAGATTTTCAAACTCTCAGAATTTCATTCTGACCCCGATATCACCAAGGTCAACTCTTGGTCAAACCTCTCAACCTTCCAAACTTCAACTTTTCCATCTTTTCGCTGAAATGTTCCAAATTACCCTACGAACCTCCAAATCCATAACCAGACGCACACCTAAGTCTAAAATTACCATACGAAGCTGTTGAAATCATCAAAACCTATTCCAGAGTCGTTTAAACAAAAGTCAAATTCCGGTCAACTCTTACTGCTTAAACTTCCAAAACTCGAATCCTTCTTCCAATTTGACTCTGAATCATCCGGTAACTGAACTCCACCAAGCACGCAAGTCAATACACATAATACAAAGATGCTCAAGACCTTATGCCGCCAAACGGGACATAAATTCTCAAAATTGCTGGTCGGGTCGTTACAAATTCCCCTTCTTAAACAAATATTTGTCCTTAAACGTGCCAAAAATTGCCTCGAAGTCATCAAATCACTAAATGTACATTTCCAACATACACCCCCGGGTGACCCCACGTCACCCCAATCCACATAAGCATGATGACACCATCTCAACTGTAATTTATCCCTTCAACCAACACTAATAAGCCTTAGAGTCAACTTTTCCACCATTCGCTTGTCCGCATAAAGACCCGATTTACACTCACACCCAGTATCGGCCTCAACCAGCTGTAACCACTTATGGATACACCCATAAAGTACAACCACGCCAAGTGACACATCACACATAGGCCCATAATAACATTCCTGATCACAATAGCTGCTCATAATCAAAACCCAACATTGGCAGTTAGCCCTATATCCGTTAGAACCCTGTTTCAAACCTCCACAACACTGACAATGATGCAAGAAACACGAAGACCTCATAACTATACACCCGGATAAATAAGTCACATCTAACGCAACTGAGCACACACCACGCGAACTAAAACTCAATGAGCACAACACGAAAATTACTGAATATGTAAGGAAAAACACATAGGCGAACTATCAAACAAGCCCGACATGTACAACACTCTATCAGTACCATTATACGAATAAATTTACAAGGAAAAATCAAAGTATATGAACAAATCATAAGGATCTCATCCTGATATAACTTCTACCGTGGCACACAGCCCCACTCAAACATATCAAATCAGATGAAATCGCGAGAATCTCACCATCAACTCTGAATCATAAGTTGAATACACATCATAAAAATTGTAACTTTCCACTAACTCAATTATGCCAATAAAATCATAACACTTAATGAACTCTCACCCCTTATAGAGTATCTAAATTACAACCGTAACCAAATTACTTAGAAATCACATCAAAACCTACTGAAACGAACAATAGGAATTCACTTCTAGTCTCGTAACTCTCAATAATGAATAAAAACAAAGTGATAGACACAAGCTACCACTCATAGAGTCCCCCAACAAGGGTAAACACATAAGCAAAGTATTAATCATGAAACTGTCCTATAAGTGAAGAAACAAATAAGGGAACTCTCCCTGATAAGCATAACCGAAACAAAATATGAATGGTGCCCTTCTATAACAAATCAAAATCATGCCTGAATGACATCATATGGCGCATCAGCCTCAAACCTACTATATGAAACACATCAACATGCCGGGCCTCCCCCTCTTGGGCTCCCTCTACTCGCCTAGATACCTCGCTGTAACACATATGTCCGGAGTCTGGGACAATCTCTCACCATGTGGTTGGTATCTCAACACTCAAAGAAACCTCTCTACTGACGTGGCTGTGGAAACTGTGTAATACGGGTACTCTGAGACCCATGAGTACCCGAAACACCATGCGAAGCCAGAGGTGCAAATTGAACTGGCTGACCCACAAAACCCCTACCATGTTGTACCCTGCCTCAAAAATAAGGACTAGTAGATCTCTCCGGTCTACGAGGCCTCCTAGCCTCCTTGTCCTCTCTCTCCTAACCTATATTAACCTCTCTCTCGTGGCCCCGCCTGCCCTCTCTCTTCTGATCCCATATGTCCTCATATCGGCGAGCAATCCCTACCACCCACTGAAATAAAACATCCAACTCCAAATTCCTAGCTATGCTGAACTGAGTATCGTGCCTGAGCCCCTCAATAAATCTACGGACATCCTCTCTAACATTAGCGACCAAAGCAGGTGAATGTCTAGCCAAATAACTGAATCTAATGGAACATTCTGATATTAACATAGCGCTCTGGCGCAGCTGATCAAAGTCCGCGCACCATACATCCCAAAGGGACTGAGGTACAAACTCTCTCAAGAACATTTCATAAAACTGAACCCACGTAAGTGAAGATGCCTCGGTCGGGCTACCCAACTCATACGCCCCCACCACTGATAAGCTTCTCCCCAGAGCTGGAACATAGTAAAAGCAACCTCGCTCATCTCCAAAAGACCCATAGTACGGAGAATGTAGTGACACTCCTCGAGAAAACCCTAGGTGTCATCTGATGCCAATCCACTGAAGGTAGGAGGGTGGTACTTCTTGTACTTGTCAAGTCTAAGTTGTTCTTTTTCAAATGTTGTTTCCCTAACCATAGCCTGAACTAGAACCACATGTTTTGCCGCCATGACACTTGGAACCTGAACAACGTGAACTCGCTGCTCTGGAGTGTGGGCGGCAGGATTCTGAGCTCCTCCCCTGGTCTGTGCAGTAGCTGGTGCAACTGGAATCAACCTCGCCTGAGCCAATGTACCAAACATGCTCAGGAACTGTGCTAAGGTATCCTGAAGTCCGGGGGTAACAATAGGCGTGTAACGACCCGATTGGTCATTTTGAGTATCTGTACTTCGCTCGGTGATTTAGAACCAAACTCTATGTTTCGAAGCCTTTAGAGCTTCATTCTAGCCTTCCTCAATTTGTGTACGTAGTCCAGGTATTAACCCGGGAGGCTTATATGCTAAAAAACTGATTAAACAAGAATTTTGCCTAAAAAGTTAATTTTAGTTAACTTTGGTTAATATTTTCAGTAAACAAATCGAACCCGTCTTTTGACGATCCCGGGGGGTCCGTATTGAAATATGAGATCTGGATATATGCCCAGAATCGAATTTCGAGGTCCCTATTTTTAGTTATGAATTTTTATTGAAAAGTTAGAAGTCTGAAAAATCTAATGTTTTTAAGAATTGATTGAATTTTTGGCATTGTTGATATCGGGTCCGTATTTTGGTTTCGGATCCCGGTACAGGTCTAATATGATATTTTTGACTTATCTGTGAAATTTGGTAGGAAACGGAGTCTCTTTGACATGATTTGGATGTCCGGTGTTAAAACTAGAAATTTCATTTGATTTGGTGTTCAATTTTTAGTTCTAGGTGTTATTTTGGCGATTTGATTGCGCTAGTAAGTTCGTATGATATGTTTAGACTGGTCTGCACTTTTGGTTTGTAGTCCCGAGGGGCTTGGGTGTATTTTTGGATCATTGATTGAGAGAGACTAGTAAAGTTAAGAAATTTTGGAGTTTGACCATGGTCAATATCGGGTTAAGACAACATATTTTTAGTGTTTTGATTACGCGAGTAGGTCCGTAGCATGTTTTATGTTTGAAATTTATATGTGGTTTGTGTCTGGGAGGTTCCGGATGAGTTTCGGGGTGGTTTCAGATCATTTTGGAGATGTTTGAGTTTTGCTGGTTTCTGGTGCGACACTGTTCATTCGCAATTGCGAACCTTTTATGGCAATTGCAAAAACACTGTTCATCCGCAATAGCGAACCCAAACACTGTTCATCCGTAATTGCGAAAACACTATTCATCCGCAATTACGAACCATTTATGGCAATTGCAAAAACACTGTTCATTTGCAAATGCGAAGTGTTGTTAGCAAATGTGATACCTGCAGCTAAACAAAACATGACTTAGACCGAATTTTTGATTCATTTCCCAAATTTTCAACCTAAACCACAAGAGGCGAAGGGTGATGCCGTGCCATTTCATTTATATCGTTATGCTTGTATGTTATCGTGAGGTCATGGCACGATGGGTGTTTCCGTGCAGGCAAGGATAAGGGACATGCATTATGTTTGATACCAGTCTTCCGTGTATATGTTCTTGTCTTTACCTTGAAGTGTTATTGTCATAATTATAGATTTGATGTGATTTGTTTCCATTGTTCTGTCATGATCTGCATCTCAATTGTTGTTGTGTTGCTCATACCTTCTACTTGCTTAACTTGCAAATGCCATGCCAATTTAGTGCTTTTATAATTATACTCATGTTGTATCTATTCTGTTGCACCTTAGTTTAAGCCTTCCACCATGCTAGTCATTCATGCCCTTACTTGTTAACTTGTAAAGATCATGTGTTTCCTTCTTGTTTGATATATTTGTACTTTGGCCTCTGATACGCTCAAACTACACCTTAAACTAGTGTAAGCGATCGATGTCAAATATAGTAACCCAACAAGGTTAGGGTCGAATCCCATAGAGAACAATATGGAGGCGATTAGGAATGTAAGAGAATTATCACTTATCGCGCAATGCCAAACAAATAGATTTCTGTTTTGAAAATGTTTATAACTAAGTGTGAAAATATAAACTAACCTAGAAAGCAAGTAAAATGATCTATGGCAACAAGTATGAATGCATCGGGAATTACACTCAAGTAACGATCCAATGTATTTCACGATTTTACAAATATGAGCCAGTTTATGTTAATTAGCCACGGATAATAATTTTTAATTAGATTTTTCCAAAGACTAACAAGACTTCCTAATTGAACTATTCCTAACCCAATTAAGAGATTAAGCACTTCCGGATATGGCTACAAGTAGTTCAATCCTATCCCTAGGTAGAATCTATAAATGAGGGTTAAAGCCTCAAGTTCTTGTTAATTAATCTTTCCCAACCCCAAGTTATCTTTTCCAAAATTTATTCGGAGTTAATGGGTGAGTCCTAGGGTTATCTAATCCCTTTGAAAACATTAAAGAACAAAAATATTTAAAGTAACAATAGCTCACTTCATAAATATAATAAAATCATTTAATACATAAGCACAACAAGGTATTTAATCCACACATTAAACATGAATATTTCCATAAACAAGAATTAGTGTTGGAAATAAATACTACCCACTTAAATATTCAATACAAAGCAAGGAAATGAAGAAATAAACATAAATGGGTAATAAATCCTTAACCACAAGCTTGAAATCTTCAAAACCCAAGTGTGTGTGCAAACCCTAGCTTCAAGACTTGTTTTTCTTTAGTCTCCAAGACTCAAAATATGTTTTTCAATGTCCAAAGATCTGCCAAAAGATCTGCTAGGTCGAGTATATGTGAGTTGGGAATGAGAAAATGTGATTTTACAATTCTGTCCAGTCCTGATGCTCGTTGACCGCACCTGCGGAAGATTCCTCGCAGGTGCGGCTCCGCAGAAGCGGACTCAGCATCGCAAGTGCGAGTTTGGGTATCTTGACCAATCTAGGAAGATGCGGATGAAACGTCACACCTGTGGTTCCGCAGGTGCGTGAACTACTTCGCAGGTGCGGCTTTTATACAGTTTAGCTCTTCTTAGCCGGAGAGTTCCATTCTCCGCTGGTGCGAGGTTGAACCAGTGGCCCAGAGTCCGCAGGTGCGGAATCACTGGCGGTTTTGTGCATTTTTCACCACTTTGGGCTCAACTCCACTCCAATTCAACACCAACCACTTCATGGCATCATTTACCTGAAATTCGAGCAATACACACTATAAATGACCTCATGTTATCATTGAGAGATGAAAAATCTAACGAAAAGAGGATAAAACGAGTGGTAAAATCACCACTCATCAACACCCCCCACTTAAAGCTTTTGCTTGTCCTCAAGCAAATCAAAACCAACAGCTAAATGAGGTTCTACCATTTCAAGCACAAATTGTGTTGCTATTATTTATAAATCACATTCTCCACTAAGCATTATGCTTATGGATTTGGTTGGTACTAATAATTAGGTTCAAGTATGAATCTTACCCGAATAACTCCCTCATAAAAAAAAACTTCAAGAAGTGCAAAGGGGGTTTCAAAATAATCAAGTGACAAGAATAATCCTCAAGGAGTGACTCAAAAACACTGTTCTACTACATATGCTCAACTCATTCATATCCGGATATATCAATTTCACCAATCCATCCTAATTCATGTGCCCTCACAAGAAAGAAAGTCCCAAAATTACCATATCTACAAGAACAACACAAGGGACAAATTAACAAAGACACTCACTCTCACAAAGAATTTCAAGTGTTACAACATATCATACCATAGGCTTGCCCTTATTTTAGTTCATCGCCGTTTCAAGAACATTCGGTTGGAGATCCCATAAGGACTTTTTAAGCTTGTAATGTAGGCTTAGGGAAGGGTTGGATAAACATTTGGGTACAAGTGACTACACCCTCCTTGAACACTACTCATATTTTTCTTTCTTGTTGCCCTTTGTTTCTTTTCAAACCACATAGCCCTCATTGGCTCCTAGTTACCAACATCGAACCATTTTAAGTACCTCTCTAATTTTCTTCAAGGCTCCATATTTATATATATACAAATATTTCTTTTTCTTTTCTTTTTCTCTTATTTTTTTAATTTTTTTTTTTTGGAGTTTGAATAATTTCATGTGAACACTTTGAGATGTAAGTTCCTACACTCAATATACAACCTTACCAATTTCCAACTTGATACCACAACCCAACTTAGGATTTTAGCCTCATTCTCAATGTTCAAGGAGGGACGGGTTCAAAAGAGGGAATTACTTTATAAAATGGGAGAGGTTTGTAATGAGGTGACCAAAGAAAAGGTTAAAGGCTAAAATAGGGTAACTAGTGATAATATTTATGCAATGGTAAGCTTGAAAGGCAAAAGAGGTTTTTCCAATAACACAAAGAATGCCTAAGGGCATTTCTCCAACCAACCGTAATTATCATTAGCATTGAAAGACTAACCTGGCAAGTTCTAGATGATGAAGCAAACACAAGAATTATTTACACAAACTCTAACACAAATGAACTAGTCAAGACGGATCAAGTTCACTTCTTAATAAGAGCATCTAAAGCAATATCATGCAAACTAGTGGGCAAAGAGTCACTAAAAGAGCCAAAAATTTGTCACACAAATTATTCTTCACCATGCAACTTACTTGTTTTAATTCAAAACCAACATTTGGAGGGGTACTGTTAATTCACATTTCACATACAAGAGACTAATTTATTTAGTACGAAATAATCCAAAAGTCTCATCCTAGAAAAACAAGACTAATTCCCTTAAGAAAGTTGTCATACCATCTATCATAGGGAAAAGTCTCCCGGTTCACTTCAAAAATATTCCTTGGGAAAGAACCGTAGCCTAAAGAAAACCCAAGGAAACACTACCATAGAGATCGAAATAAAAGAACAAAACTATTAAAGATAATACTAAGATAAAATCAACAATACTAAAGAAGCAAAAATAATACAAACTAAAAGCTACTAAAGAAAATAAGTAAAGAAAGAAAAATAAAAATAAACTAATCACACCAAGCTCAGCAAGAGCACATGACATAACAAAATAAGCCCGGAAAGGGCACACAATATCCATACAAAAACGAAGCCCGACAAGGGCACATCCACAAAATTATAGTACAAATACAATATGCTCCTAAAGCCATCCCCAACTAAATATATTGCAGTGTCCCCACTGCACAATATAAAAAATAAAGAACAATAGTTTGAGGGTCTCCCTGAGGTCTGCATCAGACTAGCAGACTGCAGGAGAAAACGTTAATCAGTGCTGCTGAGAGCTCTCACCATCAGCATCATCATCATCATTATCATCCTCAGCATATGTCACGAACGAGTACTCCTCGCTATCCTCATCATCCTGAACTGGTATTCGCCTGCTCGACTGTCCCCATTTAAAGATCGCTTTAATCCCTCTCCACATTTTTATCATGAATTTGCCCTTCTTTTTGTTCTTCTCCTTTTCTTTGTCAAAAGATGACTTGAGGTCGACATGCGCCTTGGACAAGCTGGTATAGGAGGTATCGAACTGGGAAACAGATGATGCCATCTTAGCCTGCGTATCGAAGTAAGTCTGCATCTTAGCTATGGAGAAATAGTCAGGCGGGGGCTAGGAGTGTGAGGGCCCACTAGGGAGCTGTGACACTAACTCCCGAATGGATGCAAGCTGGGAGTTCATCTCCCCAAAAGGTCCCTCAGCTGGGGCAGTCTGTGAGGAGGATCCGACTTCTGCAGTAGTGGTGGTGATCTTCCTTTTTTTACTTTTTAGCACACTACCTACACCTGTCAATCTCAGTGGGTGGAATGGCTTGTCTGCGGGTATCCAATGATCTCCCTCCCGTTCATCATCCTGTGCATGCCGACATAGCTCTGTAATCAACGAAGGGAACATCATAGATGTGCCACTGTGAAGAACGTATTCCTTTAGCTCCCGCACAATGTAGTGGCCGACATTCACAGGGATATCATCCAGGATACAAGCAATCATCAAAGACCTGACATATGAGACATCAGACACATTCCTAGAGGGGGATACTCTGCTCGCGATGATATAAATCCACATCTTTGCTTCAACAGTAAATCACCATACTTGATGCCCCTCTTCCTGGTAGCCCAGCTCACCCTATGACCTGGAAGACACAACTTAGTAACTAGCCAACCACCATTTTCACATGTGTCTTTTTCTTGCACAGGCTCGAGCGGATGATTTGGGTGCCCATAGAAATCATTTATCTCTTCAGCATTAAATTTCACGGTCTTTCCCCGTATGGTGATTTCATGATTCTGGAAGTGAGTCCGCCTCAGGTTGGCATATAATTCTCTCACCCATTCTTCATTAGATTTGCGTGGATCGGGAGCGAAGCAGGTCCAGTCGCTTGCAACTAGTCGGCCATAGAAATCAGGAAGAAGCTCCGTCAATTTGTCCATGGAAATCCTTTCTCAAGTATTAGTTTCTTTGTGTGGAGATCATCATAATACCGGCTCTGGCATGCAACATATAAGAATTTGGAAGTATCAAAGTTCTCCTCAACATTTTCTTCAATTTCGTGACTCAAACAGGGATTGCCCGTCATGTTTTGATCCATCTAAACCTCAAAGTACCTTCAAAAAAATTAAAACAAAGTTAGTCAGGCAGTAGAATCTTGTTAAGCATATATTAAAACACTGCAATTAGGCCAAAGAACCAAATCGAACGGGCTCGGGAAGGACAAATTTGCAAACTCTCTGTTTTTGGCAGAACTGCCCAGTTTTCGCACCTGCAGAACTTCAGTCGCAGGTGCGGTTGCGCATCTGCGAAGAAATGGGTGCACCTGCGGACTTTGCTCAGTGGACCAGAAGTCGCACCTGCGAAGAAGGACTCGCAGGTGAGAAGTCGCACCTGCAGAAATTCTGTCGCACCTGCAGACTATCGTCCCAATGTCACGACCCAAAATCCTAACTGAGGCTGTGATGGCGCCCAATAGCGGGGTCTGGCAAGCCGACTCTATCACTTACTAAAGACTCCTTTTTATTAGTTTAAACACTTAAAAAAAAATACACTCGGTTTTTAATGATTAAAACGTGATTTGACAATGATAGTTAACCAGTTTTTATCCAAAATAACAACTACATGTGTGCCAGGAACTAGTGTCACAACTCCTACGGGCATACTAAAAGAATATACAAAACATGATATACAATCCCACTGTCTGAAATGAATAGACGGGAAAATAAACAAAAGAAAACTCTAAGGTGCTGCCAAGAATCGTCAGGGGAAGCAGCTCACCATGACGTCGGGCCCAACTGAGATCAGAATCGAGATCCGGTCTGATAACCAGATACACCAGCCTCAAAACCTGTACAATTAAGTACAGAAGTGCAGCATGAGTACATAAAACAGATATGTACCCAGTGAGTATCCCGCCTAACCTCGAAGAGGTAGTGACGAGAGGTAGACGTGATACTTACTAGGGTCAGTATTTTAAATAACATGATTTAATAGGAACTAGGTAGGCATAACAGTCGTAGAAATCACAAGGAGATATATCATCAAGCATAGTTGTATTTACCTTTGCATAGCAAATTTCACTTAACACTTAATGTACTAACCTCCCTTAGTGACATAAACCAGTTTGTATAATTACAACAAAATCTCAGTGAATCACACAACACATAATAGGCCGGACACGTACGACCGAAACGTCGCGATAAAATAACATGTGCACTGCCGAGGGTCGAACGGTTCGAACCATAGATGCATCTATTACCCCGCTCGCAAATCGAACATGCAACGCGGTTGACATAATAGTAGGTCTATTCCGCTCACGAATCATACATGTGGCGCGGTGCTGCATACATAAATAGAATTATCAATTTTTAGGGAGTTATCAGAGATTTCTCTTTAAGGCAAGAACCCAAGAAATATATTATGGACAACCCCTTCCTAATATTCTTATGCCAAATCGAGGATAATAAGCAAATCAAGATACATTTAGGAATACATGTAAGGCACATATAAGCATGCTCGTGAGTCCTAGAACTACCCAACATAACATAGTAGTAGCTACGCACGGACTCTCGTCACTTCGTGCGTGCGTAGACTCCACAAATAAGAACATGCAATTATTTATAACTACCTATGGGTACATTTACCCCTTACAAGGTTAGAAAAGAGACTCACCTCATGTCGAACCTACTTCCCGGACTAAGAACGTGCCCGAAACTTCGAACTCTACACCCGAGGACTCGAAACTAGCCAAAAGTTATACAATTTCATTAGTTTATGCACAAAACATGGAGCTCCTCCTACTCACTTAGTAAATTTCCCATTCCTGAATAAATTATACAATCCAACTCTGGACCCACATGCTTTGATTCCACAAATTCACGAAGGAAACACTCACCCATAGCCTAAGGATCATAATATACGATTTCTACTTGATTTCATAGCAAATTCACGGGTAAATTCTCACATTAACGGAAGCCCTAGGTTACTGCCCAATTCTTGAATTTCCACTAATTTAGGTAGTTAATTAAGCTAGAATTTCATGCATGGAGCTAATATTAGAGTGGACGTTACTTACCTTAAATGACCAGGTCGTTTGCCCCTCTAAAATGGTGGAAATCGCCCGAAGGAAGAAGATGAAGATGAGAGAAATGAGTTAATTACCGTGTATAAAAACACACTGTCTGGACAGCGTTTCCGCACCTGCGGTCTCGCACCTGCGAGCAAAAGATCGCACCTGCGGAGGTGGACTAGGATGCCTGGGCTCGTACCTGCGGTGCTCCTACGAAATTTTATCCGCATCTACGAGAATTGGTCTGACCACAAGGGTGTCGCACCTGCGAGGATGGGATCGCAGGAGCGGTCCTGCACCTACGACTGGGCAACCGCACCAGCGGTCACACCAGAACAGGTGCACCAACAACTAATACAGTTGGTTTTTGGCCTCATGTGGTGTCCGGGAAGCACTTGGGCCCACCTGAGCCCCCGTCCAAATATACCAACGAGTCCCAAATCATAATGCAGACTCTCTCGAGCCTTCGGAACACCCAAAACAACGTTAAAACTCAAAGTCACACCTCAAAACCCCTAGAACCAAACTTAGGAACCTTAAGTTTTCTAGACTTCACTAACCACGCGCCGAAACGACTTATAATACTCGAACTGATATCAAATTTTGCAGGCAAGTCATAAATGACATAACGGAACTATTCCCAGTCTTGGAATTCTGTTCGGACCTCGATATCGCAAAAACACGTCCCAAACCATAATAGGAACTTAAGGAACTCTTAATTCAATGTTGGGCGCCGAAACGCTCCCGGGTCATCAAAAACCCATTCCGAACATACTCCCAGGTCCAGAATCATCATACGAAGCTACTGAAATCGTCGAAACTTGATTTTGAGGTCGTTTACTAAAAATATTGACCGAAGTCAAACTTGGCCTTAAAGGCCAACTTAAGGAACCAAATGCTCCTGTAGCACTCTAAACACCCCCGAATCCCGGACCACCAGTCCCCGCAAGTTGTAAATAATAATAAGCCGCTATGGGAAGTTTCATTTAGGGGAACAAGGTCCGATAACGCAAAACGACCGGTCGGATCGTTACACCCAAGGTTCAACTGCCTAGAACTTTTTAACCATTTTTAATTTGGGCTTAGTTTTTGGCCACTAATATGTACTCAAGACTTCCAGATTAGTGCACTAACCTAGTACTAACTTCATTAACAATGAGATTGGGGTACTTAGCACTCAATTTTTGGTTATAAAATTAATCGAACACTTTGTGGGCTATTTTAAAATTTACTCTATCCTCACATGAATTGGGTTCTCAAAACAGCCCCATAATTTTTTTTCTTTACTGAAGTCAGCACACATTACCCACCAAGAGCCGCATTTCACTCGTGGCACGACGCACGTCAACTTTACCAATTTTTTCGCCACTTTGACGATATGAACTGGGCACCTAGCTTGGAATCAAGCTTGTGACCACGGGCGGTGGGGGGGGTGGTAAATAGATGACCGAGCCAAGCCTTAATTTCTTCATTTTGCACTTCTTGGCTCTCATGTGAGGCATGTCATTTTGCTTTCTTGGTTCCTCAAATTGTAAGATGTATGGTATGAATTTTTCCTCCTCGCAAAACTCCATTGATTCGTGTAGTTCAACTTCCGTATCACCACACAATTACAATGTTGAAAAATGCTTGGAATGTGCCTTCAAACCTCCAACTTGCAAGTTTTCCCGGATTTGGACATCCTCTTTTTCCCCTGGAATAGAGTCAATTTAAACCAAATTTTCAATCACCCCGGTTGACTCTAATTCCATATTTTTCACGGCATACTATTATTCATGGTGTTGGTTGGCGGATGCTCAAGGCTTGATTCCTCAAAGTAAGGCTCACTCTCACCCTCGGAATTGGACTATTCTTGGCTTCCATCCACACTCTCAACTTGAGAGGCATAATGAGCCTCCATCAATGCTTGTATTTGATCTTCCAAAGTGTGGATGTGCTCTTCATTTTGAGTCACATCATATTTCAATTCCCCGAGTGCAAAGTTATTCTTTTCCTCATTTTCAAGAATGGCCTCCAACATGAGCATCATCCTCTCATTTTTAGAATTTGAGAGTTCTTCTTGGTTTTGTTCAAGTACCAAGGGAGAATTTTTAACTTCAACCTCTAAGGAAGGTTCTTGGCTATCACTCACCTCCAAGGTTTTTTGAACCCTTGAAGCTTCAATAATAGCATCCATTTGTGAGTGCAACCTTTCAAGTGCCAAATCATTTTGGAGACTAGTCTCCAAAAGTTCTTCCGAGGCATTTTGCTCATGGTTCCTTTCTTCAAGTAGGCACTCCAACATGAGCCTGAACTCTCCATTTCTACCATGCTCACTTCCCTCCACTTCTTCACCCCTAAAGTTTCCATCAAAAAAACTAGAATCATCATAGTGGGGGCTTGGGGAAGGGACGGACAAATATACACAATCATACCAATGACAATTTTGGCAACCACACCTATCACATATACTTGATGCGAGGCTAGAATTCATAGTTTAACATGTTATATGCCTTACATTTTATGTGCGTTAATGATAAAAACACACGTTTTATGTGCTTAATGGAGTTTATTTCATGTGTAGGTGAATTAGAGATGGAAACCGAGCTAAATGGATGCAAATACAGCAAAAATATGCTCAAGAGGCGAGGAGGAGTGCACCAGGCTATAGCCGGGCGCCAGAGCCCAAACGCCTGACCCTGCCTGGTGTTAGCCAGACGTTAGAGCTGAAACGCCTGACCCTGCCTGGTGTTAGCTAGGCGTTAGAGCTGAAACGCCAGCCTTAGCCTGGCCTTAGCCAGGCGCCAGGGCCCAAATGCCAGGCCCCTGTTCCGGCTAATTCCGAGTTTTGACGAGTTTAAGTGTTTCCCGGTTGGAATGGAAGTATCCTACACGTTTAGGGTTTGTCCTAAACATATAAATAGACCCCAAAAACACAACTTAGGGGGGATTTCAAAGAGACGGATGGCAAGACATCAATTTGTACAGATTTTCTTCATTACTTTGTAGTTTGTTATTTTAGAGTTGATTCTTTTGAACATGTTTAGATAACTTCTTTAATCTAGGGTTTTGGTA